>ML282975.1:4945-19744 GCA_005239495.1 Nicotiana undulata
AGAAAAAAAAAAAAGTTTTTAATTTATTTTTTTAATAAAATTTTTTTTGGGGAGGAGAAAGGGGGGGGGGGGGGGGGGGGAAGGTTGTTGCATTGAAGGCACTCATCGGAACTGTTGATGATGATCAATTTCTAACTATTATGACTCGTCTCACCTATCTTGATGCAGATATGAATAGGCTAAGAAAGGAGTGCACAGATCTGAAAGCGGAAAATGGGTTGCTACATCGTGTTGTTGGCAATTATGACTCACAGCGTGGGAACGATCGTACCAAGGTCAAAATACATGAGCCTAAAGGGTTTAATGGTCTAAGGAGTGCCAATAAACGCAAAACTTTCCTATGGGATATGGAGCAGTACTTTCAAGCTGCCCATGTGCGAGATGAAGACAATGTCACCATTACGACTAGGTTCTTGGTGGACGATGCAAAGCTATGATGGAGGACGCGTGTGGCATACGATGTAAGTGCTGGTAGGCCTGATATTGACTCTTAGGAAGGGCTAAAGGAAGATTTGAAGAATCAATTCATTCATAGCAATGCAGACTGGATTGCTAGAGAATGTTTGAAGAAGTTAAAACAAACTAGAACGGCCAGGGATTATGTCAAAGATTTTAATTCTTTTATGTTGGATATAAACAACATGTCTGAGGAAGACAAGCTGCACAATTTCCTTTACGGTTTTTGTCATGGGCGCTGATGGAAGTCCGAAGGTAGAATGTGAAAGACCTTCCTAGTGCCATCGCTGCTGCGGATGCTTTGGGTGACTTCCGACTGGGGCAGGAATGTTTCTCTACTACTTCGAAGTCCAAAAATAGGAACAAGGAAAAAGAGTGGAAGAACAATGGTAATGACAAGGGAAATGATGTTGAGGGAATTGGCAATGGGAAGGAAAAGAAATGTGTAGGACCTTCGATAAACAAGGAAAAAACTGCAAGTTTGATGGTTGTTTTATTTGTAAAGGACCACACATGGCGAGGGACTATCCGAAAATTGAACGGCTTACAACTTTGTTTACTTATGATAAAGTTGAAGATGAGGCAAATGAGGAAGAACATGAGCATGAGACGACATATTTAAGGCCTATGGTGGTGCTGAAAAATGTGAAAACCGCTTCATCGAGGACAAAGAATTCTTCCGGTGGGGGTGGTTTGTTAGCCCCTTGACAAAGTTCCACGGAAAATGTGTGTTGTGGCAAAGGATTTGCATGATGGACTTGGAACACAATCTTAAAAATAGAGAAGCATCATGACGGGCAGCTTTGCATGACAGACTATGCGGGGTTAACAAACGCACCTTGACGGAGGCAAGGCATATTTCACATGGACGTACAGGTTAGTGTAACAATGTCAAGGCAAATCCATGTTAAAGCAGGGTCCAAGATATGGCAAGTCAAGATAAGAAATGACATTGACGTAGGTAGATTTGATCAAGTTGAGAGCGATTTGACATAAATCGGCAACTGTGGGAATGGGCATGTGCAGCTAAGCCAATGGGCGGCAAGTCGTGTCCATGACATTTGGGAGGAGCGGTGTCAAAGGGAAAGGTTGGGCGTAGTGCCAACCTTGGGTGTGCAGCAGCTGGGCAAAACAAGCACATGCAGTGCACAAGCAGTGGTTACAAAAAGATTGTTAGGCACATGACAGGGCAGTTGGCGGTTACAACCACATCCAAAGAATGATCGATAATGGGGCTAAAGTGGAGGAACGTTTTTTTAGCATGTCTATCGTGTTTCCCCATCAGTTAGGGCTTGTCAACGTGTTGTCTTATATGCTGCCAAGTGTAGTTGGGTAGCTTGCACTATAAATATGTGCATAAGGCTGTCCCAAATAGGCAGAAAACTTAATCTGGTGGCAATGTTAGCCAAAAATGTCTAACAGTAAATCCTAAGGGTGGGAAATTCATTTTGGGGCAGGGAACTAGGGAATTCTTTGTTATAGCCATAGGATTGGCTTCTTTGTGTTCTTGTACTCACATATTAATATGAGTTGCAAAGAAATTCCTATAAATTTAGGTGTGCCTTTACTTTACTTTGTTGCATAAATCATTTTAAATCCAAAAATGGTCCCTAAAAATATTATAAGTGTTAGAAGGCTGAAAGTCAAGGTTGGGATTTACTGTCGCGTAGTGGTGAACCTCCGGCAGAATTCAGGAGACATAAATCACCCATGTGACAATATCCATGATGGTGCCATATTTTTTGTATTTGCTCTTATAAATAGGGCTAGGTCATCAGCAAAAAAGAGATGGACAATTTTAGGTTGAGTGTAATGATTGATTGGAAACCAACTGCCATTACTAACTTGGGCCTCAATGCTCCTAGAAAGCCTTTCCATGTACATGAAGAAGATGTAGAAAGACATAGTATCTCCTTGTCTAATGCCCCTGTTAGGATGGAAAAAGTAATCATGACACATTCATAAGGACTGAGATAGAGCTATTAGAAATGCATGACATAATCAGATTAGTCATATTATTATGGAAGCCAAAGGACACTAGGGTATCACTAATAAAGGACCATTTCAACCTCTCAAAATCCTTTTCTGAATGAATCTTTAGGGACATGCTAGAATTCTTACCTTTCATTTTACTGATGTGATTGATGTATTCCTTCACTGTGATGTGCAATGGAAAGGAAATTGGCCTTACTAGGTCCAATGATGGAGGGCAAGACTGGCTTGATTCTATTGATAATGATCTGAAGTTATTAAGAATTTTGGCATTAGCACACCAAATGATCAAGCATAGGTAAGTTGTTTCACTGCAGGATTCATTTCAAAATTCTAGAAAGTTAATTTGTTTACAAAAGTGTGTGACTTTGTTTTCCAAAATAGTCTAGAATGCTTGGTTAAAAATGGGTTGAGGCCATCAAGTCCAGCTTCTTTTGTTGGCTTGAAAGAGAACATATAGAAGTCTTAATCTCACTAATCCGTAATGGGGCATTCAAGCTGGTCTGATCCCTATTGGAGAGGAAGTGGGTGTTGTATGTTGTACTCTGTCAGGAAGTGGGTGAGGAGTGATGTTCAGCGGTATAGAGAGTGTTATAGAATTGGTAAATGGTATCCTTAATATCATGCTGACTCTCTATCCAACTTCCAACTTCATCCTGAAGTGCAAGAATCACATTTCTTCTTCTCTTATTAATAGTTGAGGTGTGGAATAACCTAGTGTTGTCATCCTTTCCATAAGCCAAATGATCCTAGACTTAGTTCTCCAGAAAACATTCTCACTGTTCAAAATGAGGAATATTCATCCAGGAGTTCACCTTCTAACTAGGAAGCTACTAAATGGGTAGGCTCTAGATTTTTGGATGCCACCCAGCCTGACCAGGATATGTTTCTTCGTATGGAAAATATTATCAAATACAGTTTTGATCCAGGTGGACACTTGATCTTGGAATTGTGCAGTCCCTCTCTCTAGACTACGATTCCCTTAATAAGCCTTTTGAACAACATTGGGAAATGAGGGGTGGCCACACCACATGGGCTCAAACCAAAAGGGTCTAAGAGAGTTATTGATGGGATTAGGCCACAAAATAACTAAACATCAGGCAGTGATCAGAATGAGTTCTAGGGAGGTGGGAAATTGAACTATATGGGTATTCCAGGATCCAAGAGTCATTTTCTAAACACCTATCTAGTCTTTCTAGGATTAGTTGACTTCTATTTCTATATCTCATATTATTCCAAGTGTATTTGCTTCCTTTAAAGCCCAAGTAAATTAGTTTACAGTAGTTGATCCATGTTGTACCTTAATAATTAGGAATTAAATAAAATTTGATTGCTTGGTTGAAACAAAAGACCTACTAGTAAGTTTGAAAAATGATTTTAAACCCTAAAACGTATGGCTATATGCAGGATCTTATTTCAAGTTGAGCTATTTGCACATGTTTTCTTGGAGAAATTGGACAACACTGAAATCTAAATCAATTTAATTGTAAATATTAAAAGGCAAAATATATTGTTTATCCATCAAACTTGCACTGAAATTCCCGTTACACACCTTTTTTTTACGGGTAATCTTTTACACACCCAACTTTTTAAAAGTGTGTCGAAAACACGCCTCTTCAGTACTTGACCACTTTTTTTCTCATCAACTGTCACGCACCAATAGCAACGTGCGTGTTGTTGACTTCAAAAAACTTGAATTTACACTTATATCCATCTTCTTCTTCTTCCCCAAGTTGTACCGCCATTGATGCCCCCCCTCCCCAACCACCCTAAGTGAGTAATTATATGCTAGCAACCATGAATCTTTATTTTTAATTTTAATTTTAAAATTATTAGGATAACATTGAATTTTTGTCAACACTACCAATTAATTATTTTTTCTAAAATTCCTTGTATTTGTATCTTCTCTCTTTCAAATCGACTAACCGATTATATACTTTTGGTACCGAAACTGCTTACACAAGCATCAGCAAGAATAAAAAAGAACCAAGAACCCAAAATTCCAAACCCATCAATGGCTGAAATGGAAGAAACTCCACAAACCCAATTAGAACCCTCAAATTCTCACGAAACATATATGAAGAACTTCATGAATTTTCCCTTCAGCATTTGGCGACCCAAGTAGCTCAACCGTGACATTGTCATTAAGCGATTCATATGTTAAATATGGAAGTCTGATTTCTTTTTATCTTTCTTTAACTCTTGACAAAAATATTTGGTGGTATGGGGGTAGAAGAAGGTGATGGTGCAGTAATGGAAAAACATTGAAAAGAATGGTGGATTTTTTATTCTAAAAAATGAAGAAAAGGATTTAGAAAAATGAAAATATGAAAAGGGTGGACAAGCGCTGTCAAACTGAACCTTTAAACACAGAATTTGAATTTTCCACTCGCCTCTTATGTGTGAAAAACACGCGAGTGACACGTAATAAAAAGGGTGTATTTTCGACACACTTTTAAAGGTTAGTTGTGTAAAAGATTACCTGTGAAAAAAAAGATATGTAACAGGGATTTCGGTGCAAGTTTGATGGGTAAATTACGTATTTTTCCATATTAAAACTATCATATGATTATATACAAAAAATGTTATAAAATGTGAAAGTCTAAGCTTTTTGCTACTTCCCTGAACAGATGAAGCAGTTTTACCCGTCATTGTAGTTGGATTTCTTGATACCCACAAAATAAATTTGTATGTATAGCCAGTTCAGGCTCCTGGTTCATGTGAGGGTAAGGGAAGGAACTTTATTTGGCACGTATGAGTAGCTGTCACGAATCGAAGTTTCAAAAGCCAAAAAGAATGATTTTCCGACAAGAAAAAAGAGGACAGAGAAAAGGGGACAAAAAAGGGGACATTGAAATGCATTTAAACGATTAAGAGAGGAGTTTAGCTTTATGCATTGTCAATATAAAAGATATTTTTATGTTCAAGTAGATTATACGTCAAATAGAAATCAGTTTTTATAATAAGCATTAATTGGATAAAAAAATTAAATTGCAAAAGACTCTATACCTTTAAGATAATTCGCGGTATCATGTTAAATCGACAAAAGAAAAGGAGTAAAAAGACTGCCCAAATGGAAACTAAAAAACAAAAAGTGACAAAAAGTTTGTAAGTGTGAGACTGAGCCACGCAAATGATTACTAACTAACTTCACACGTGCACCTCACGTGATTACTAACTAACTTTCTAACAAACTTTTAACAGCTAACTAATTACATTTAGTGTTAAACCACTAATCACAGTTAGATAATTACTTCCTCTGCAATGACTCTGTTTCAGCATTCCATTACTCCCCCTCAAGCTGGAGGGTGGAAGACATCGAGCACTCCTAGTTTGGACAGAAGAAGATGATGTTAATTAACACCCAATCCTTTTGTGAGAAGATATTCAAGTTGAGACTGTGTAGCAACATAGTTGGTCTCAATGAGCCCTTCCTTCACCTTTTCTCGAACGAAATGACAATCAATGTCTATATGTTTGGTACGCTCATGGAAAGTGGGATTGGTATCAATTTGAATGGCGACTTTGCTGTCACAGTGTAGCTTAATTGGTTTGGAGATGATCACCCCGAGGTCTTGAAGCAATCCAACGAGCCATATGATCTCTGCCACACTAGCTGCCATACTTCGATATTCTGCTTCAGTTGAGCTTCAACTAACTGTGGGTTGCATTTTTTCTTCCAAGATATTAAACAGTCTCCTAGCTTAATGACATATCATATGACAGATCGTCTAGTGTTAGGGCAAGCTGCCCAATCAGAGTCACAATAGGCATTTTATTGAGTGATTGGCTTTTGACTCAGAAAAATCCCTAATCCAGGATTGCCTTTAATATACCTCACTTACCCTTAAAGTTGCTTCCCAGTGTGATCTCTTGGGATGCTGCATGAATTGGCTCAGGACTTGTACTATGAAGCAAATGTCTGGGCGTGTGATAGTAAGATAAATCAACTTAACAACCTTCTTTTGAAGAGTTGATACATCATCCAGTATAGGATCATTGGTTGTTCCAGTTAGTCTATCAAATTCAACAGTTGTGAGCCTTGTATTTGCTTCAGTTGGTGTTGAAGCTGGTTTGGCTCTACTAAGTCCCACATTTGAGATCAGCTCGAAGGCATACTTTCTTTGATTGAGGAGTATGCCTTGCTTGGACCTCAATACTTCAATCCCTAAGAAATACTTGAGTTCTCCAAGATCCTTGACTTTGAAATTGATGTTCAGATTTTGTATAGCATCTTCAATGAGATGCTTACTGTTCCCAGTAATAAGAAGATCATCAACATAGATTAGAATGATCACTATACTGTCTTCCTTTTTTCTAGTGAACAGTGAGTGGTCATGTGGACTTTGACAATATCCTGCTTGTACCAAGACTGAAGTGAGCTTGATATTCCACTGCCTTGATGCTTGTTTGAGACCATATAAGGATTTCAAAAGTTTGCACACTCTATACTCCCCCTGCCTGTGAAATCCTTGAGGCAGATCCATATAGACCTCTTCATATAAATCACCTTGAAGAAAGGCATTATTGACATCCATTTGGTATAGGCACCAATTCTGTGAGGCTGCTACACTAATAATTGTTCTGACTGTCACCATTTTAGCAACAGGAGAGAAGGTTTCATGTCAGTCTAAGCCTTCTCTTTGTGTGTATCCTTTTGCTACTAGGCGTGCCTTGTACTTGTCTATCTCACCATTTGCCTTGTACTTGATCTTATATATCCATTTTGACCCTATGGTTTTCTTTCCATCAGGCAATGGAAACAACTCCCAAGTCGTGTTTCCTTCCAATGCATCAATCTCCTGATGCATAGCTAGGATCCAATTGTGATCTTGTGAAGCTTCCTTGAATGACTTAGGTTCAGTGGAAATAGAGATTTAATGATCCCAAGTAAGCTTCATAGTTGGGGTAAGATGAGTATAGGTCACATAATTGGATATAGGATAGGAGCAGTGTGCCTTTGATTTTCTAGTAATGATGTAGTCTCTAAGCCATATTGGTGGTCTAATTGTTCTACCTGGTCTCCCATGAGTTGAATCATGATCCGCATGTTGTGGAGGTGCTTCAGTGGCTAAATCATATGTCTGTTGCAACTCTGCTTGATCTGATTCAGGGGTTAGAGGAGCTTCAAGTCCTTGTTGGTGATCCGTTCCATTGTTTGTGTCCATTGCTGCTGCAGGAGGTGAATTGTCCAGTGCAGGTGCAGTATCTCCTGATCCATGAAGTGAGTCAGCAGGTTCTAGTGATGGTCTTGCATTTGGTGGATGTGGATTATGAGCCTCCCTTGTAGGTAATTGAGTAACACATGCATCAGTATTATCTTTAAACAAGACAAAATCAGTCAATTCTTCTGCATTTCCAGTTTTAAAGGAAATATAGATTCCTGGAACTGAACATCCCTGCCAATGAACATTTGATGATCTTCAAGGTCATACAGCTTGTAACTTTTTTGTGTTTCTGAATACCCCACAAAGACTGTCTTCCTGGCCCTTGATGTGAACTTATCACCTTTAGGCAACCTTCTGGCATAGCAAAGACACCCAAAAACTCTTAGATGAGACAATTGAGGCAGCTTCCCATATAACAGCTCAAAATGTGTTTTTCCTTGCAATACTTTGGGTGGTAGTCTGTTGATCAGATACACAGCAGTCCTGACACATTCTCCCCAACACTTTATAGGCATTGAACTCTTAAATGCCAAGGATCTATCTACCTCTAGTATGTGTCTGTGCTTTCTCTCCACAACTCTATTTTGTTGTGGAGTGTATGAACAGATGCTTTGATGTATTATACCACAAGAAGATAACAATTCATTACATTTTGAGTTAAAGAACTCACTACCATTGTCTGATCTAATAACCTTTACAATTTTATCAAATTGATTCTTTATTAAAGCAAAGAAGTTCTTTAACAATACAATCACTTCACATTCAGATTGAATCAGACATATCCAGGTGTATCTATTGTAGTCATCTACTATGGTAACAAAGTAGTGTATTTTATCATATGTAGGTCTTTTGTATAGACCACATACATCTAGATGCATCAATTGGAAAACATAGTCTATTCTACTATTACTAACAGGAAACTTTAGTCTACTTTGCTTTGCCAAAGGGTAGATTTCACAGCAGTTTAATAGCTCAATGTCTATTCTTTTTCTGATTTGCATTGCTCCAATAGATGGATGCCTAAGCCTCCAATGTCACAGTCTTCCATAGTCCTTATCCTTATGCACTGTTGCTCCAACTGCAGGTTTTATTGCTTTCTGTGGAATGCACAACCCTTCATTTTCTTTATCAATCCCCAGAACCTTCCCATTTAAGACTCCCTAGATTACACAAAAATCAATAAAGAACAATGACACACAACAAAGCCGTTTGGTTATCTTGGACACTGTAAGAAGGTTAAACTTAAAATATGGTACATGTACAACATTCTCAAGTTTGTATCTTCCCAAAATTACTGCATCTCCTATGCTTTTGATCTCTGCTCTACCACCTGTAGGAACTTGTACTCTACTATTATTTTGATCTCTCAATGTTCTAAAAGTGGTTAGCAACTCTCTATATGGTGTAATGTGGTGAGATGCCACTATATCTATTATCCACTCACAAGAAAGGTTATTGGATAACAGTGAGGTCATACCTGCAATGTTATCTGAGTTATCACTGGATGTTGGCTTGTTCAACATGTCCAGTATTTGCTTGTACTGTTTCTCAATGAAGAAGTGACCATGTGCCTTTGATGACTTCATGTTGTTTCCTGCAATCGTCGAATTAGGTTGTGATCATTTCTTCTTGCTCTTGAAATCCTGTGGGTAACCAACAATTTTGTAGCAATTCTCCATCAAATGTCCTTTATAACCACAATGGTCACATATTATACCAGGTTTCTTAGGCTTAAAACCTTGGTAAGTTCTTCCTGCTAGCATATTCAATGGCTCATTGTTAACATCAAATACAGTTAGCACCCTTTGGCTTTCTTCCTGTGAAACTGTTGCATATGCTTCATTCACGGAAACTATAGGTATCCTTGATGATGGACTACTTCTCAGATTACTGTAGGATTCATTTAGTCCCATAAGGAACTGCAGCAATCTCTGTGATCTGAAATAAACTACATAAGGCAATGATTCCTCACAGTCACAAGAAGGAAGTGGAGCTAAAACATCTAGTTCATCCCAGCAATCCTTCATTTTTGAGTAATAGGAATTAAGAGATTATGTTCCTTGACTAAGTGTAGCAATCTCAGTCCACAAATGAAATTTTTTAGTTAAATTCGATCTATAAAATCTCTCATCATATTCACTCCATGCCTTATTATCATTAGATGCATACACAATGCTAGCCATCAATTCTGTTGCAACGGTGCTTCCTATCCATGACAGAACTATAACGTTGCACTTCCCCCATTGTCTGCCAATTCTTCTCTATACATGTTTTTAACACACGTTCCATCCACGAAACCTAGTTTTACTTTGCCTCGAAGAGCCAATTTCATAGCTCTGCTCCATAAGCCGTAATTATCCGGTCGAAGAGAGCTTTAGCGAGACTAGAAAAGGTCCAGGTGCATCTCATGCCTGGAGATATAGAGGATAATTGTGATCGAGTAAAGAGATCTCATTTCCTGCCATTTTTACTGAAATCGAGCTTCGCAAATTTCTGCAACTTTGCTAGAAAATCACACAAATTGTGCTTTGTGTTTTGCTGCAAATATCGATCCTTTTTAGTGCATGAATTCTCTTCAATCTACCCGCTCTGATATCATGTGAGATTGATCCATGCAATGAGAATTGCTACTCATTTCTTAGGGAAGAAGAAATCAGTCGACTAGAAAAAGAGAAGGAGCAGTTTTATTCATTCTGCAAATGAGCTGATAAACAGCTATATATACACAGTCCCACACTTCACACGTGCACCTCACATGATTACTAACTAAGTTTCTAACAATTTTTTTAATAGCTAACTAATTACATTTAGTGCTAAACCACTAATCACAGTTAGCTCATTACTTCATCTGCAATGACTCTGTTTCCGCATTCAACAAGTAAGTATTACTCCCTTCGTTTTAATTAATTTATGTGAAGGTGTATTTTCATTTTCAATTAAAAACTAAGCACATTTACAATGGAGGAGGCTTAAAGACAATACCTCCATGGAAGACACAAACAACTTTTATAGCATCATGGAAAGAACTATGTTTATGCGAAGGTGTTTGGATTTTGAGAGTCAAACGAATTATTGTTTAAATGCAGTTTTATCATGTATATTTCAAATCTTCTGACTTATTAAATATTGTAACTAATAAAGCTTTATATGTTACTTTCAAATATATAAACTTTATTTTCAAGAATTTAAAATTTCTATAATCAAATAGATGGTAAAAATTAAGATATTTGAATTTCGAAAAACAAAAAATATCATATAAATTGGAATAGAGGAAATACAAATTATTCACCCATACGTGAAAAGTGTGAGATAATAGACATGCATAAAGTTGCGAGTGAAGAGGTTTTTTTTTAGGATAAAAGGTACTTATATATTAATAATAACTAGGGTACGGGACCCAGTGAACTGTCATCACTACAGATGCCTCAATGGGCTATAGTTATGCCTTCTAAGGCATTATCATTACCTAATGTAGCCATATTACAACATATAGAAGTTGAACATTTTCTTGCGTAGACAAAATCGTCATGATCTTTGTGATAGGCATCTATTACAAATTCAAGTGGTAAAACAAAAGTACATAACATATTATAGCTTGTTTGCATAAGAGTTGCTCTTGCCAAAAGATGTGCTACCATGTTCCCTTCGTGAAAGCTATACTTCACTATGATTTGTCTTAGTATAAGTGCCTTCTCCATTAACCACCGGCATTTATAGATCAAATAATTTTAAGTTGGATAATCATTGTGAAGAAATCGTATAACTTCCGTGGCATCTGTCTCTACTTCGACTGGGAAGATTGTTTTTCCCTGATAACTAGTTGAAGTGCATGTCGTAATGCTCGTAATTCCGCTTGGATTGGTGCTGTTGCATGGATTTATTTTTTGAGATAGCCCATTCTCCATTGGCCTTTGTTGTTATATATGGCTCCGCTGATTCCTCCTTGTATTCAATTGCTCCTAAAGGCACCATCAATATTGATCTTGTACCAACATTTTGGAGGAGTCTACCACTTAACATTAATGCTCATTTTTATGTTATTAGTTGTTGCCCTATACGTTAATAGATTGTATTCAACAGCTCGGTCGATAACTCTTTTAGTATTGATGTGATTAGTGGTATTGTTTTGATTGTCGTGATTTATATTGTTTCAAATAGCCCATAGGGAAAATGGGAATATATCTTCCCATGTGATGTATTTATTGATCATAGTGGGATTTTTATTCCTAAGGTTGTCAACCCAGTGTGTTTAATGCATTATGGGGTTGGTAGTCACTCCCATTGACTGCCAAATGTCTGAGTAAAGTTACATTTCCAGAAGATATGGATTAGTGACTCATTGGTGTTTTTGCATATGTGATGACCCAAAAGGTCATCTTATGTAATTTAAGCTATATCAGTGTTCTGAGGTTCCGAGAGCCTCCGTTAGTCTCACCTCGATATGCGTGCGCAGCCCGGGCATGTAGCCGGGAANGTCAATTGCTCCTAAAGGTACCATCAATATTGATCTTGTACCAACATTTTGGAGGAGTCTCATTTTCTTTCTGTTCTTTTTGCAGGCTTGCCTAAGACCATTGAGCTTAGGCCTCCATTAGGGGATGAAGACTTGTCCATTGATCCCTCCGCCTCGGGACAACTGGGGGCTGCTGCAGAAGAGAAGAAGAAAAGAAAGGCTCTGAGTTCCCTGAGCTCGGAGAAGAAGAAGCCAAGGAGAAGGTTGTCCTGCAAGCCAAAGGAGAGTTATGTCTCTCGAGCACTCGACTCGGACTTGCTTTTTTGGCTCAAGGATGAGCCTAAGGAGGATGATATTCTTGTGGCCCATAAACTGATCTCCCCCGAAGAGCGTGTGGTTGTTCAAAGGGAGATTCATGAGGTTGATCTGACTCAAATTTGAGAGGTCGATGAGGAAACATAGGTCGAGACTTCTCGGGATGCCGGCCATTCCCCAAAGGAGGCACCCGATGTAATAGATCTTTCAGGGTCACATTCTTATACCAAGTCCATGCTCGAAGAGGCTCAAACGGTGAACGAGTGATCCCACGAAAGGGCTCATGTTGCGGATGATCCCTTCGTTCTTTTTTCGAGGATGTAGACTCAGCTACTTTTGAAGATTTCACAGGGTTGGGCGACCCAGAGGTTCCGAGGAAGCAGTCGTCTTCAGAAACCGGCAGGCTGAATTTGATCCCAAAGTTGATCAACTAGTTTCCTTCCCCTAGTGCGGATTCTGGCCAAAAGTGGTGAATTATCATCACCATCCTAGGAATGCCCAGGCTCTTAACGCCCCCATTGGAGTAGCGATCTATCTTTGGTGCCTGGTAACTGAATAAGACCTAGCAAAAATGAATGAGGTGGATGTGTCGTGCTTGTTCAACGAAACAGATGTTGAATCACGTAAGGCATCATTACATTCTTCCATCTTCTGACTTAGTTTTTGATATTTCTCACGTCTTCTCTATTTTATTTTCTTGTGGGCTTTGGTGCTCCATCATGAAAGTTTTCTATGGTACCGGGTTGAGGTTAACCAGCTCGAGGTTGAGGCTAGGGATCTTGCCAAGAAGAGCGTCACGTATAAGCTTCTCAGCGAGCAACACAAGGGCATCGCCAAGAGTCTTCGAGCCAAATTGGATGTGGATCAGGAGGAGCATGCCGACTTGGTGGAACAGGTAAAGGCTTTCGATGTTAGCAATGACGACTTAGCCATGGCGAATAACGATCAAACCTCGCAGGCCTAGTAGAAAATTGATTGAATCGACTAGCTCTTGGCTGAAATAACCGATGTTCATGCCTTGGCTGATGTCTGGATGGGGAAAATGGACCGACTAGCTTCGGAGAAGCAGACCGCTTAGGAGAAGTTGGCATCAATAGAGGTCTAACTTTGAGTGGCAAAAGAGAAGGCCGATACGCGGGCTCAGAAAATCGAGGACCTCCAAGCTCAACTAGGCTTGGAAATTGCTGAACAAGATTCCCTTGGCAAAGAGCTCGAAATAACGAGGTCCGAGTCAAAAATATCCAGGGTTGATGCTGAAGATATAGTGGCCCAGTACTGGGCTGATCTTGAGGCATCCGAGGCCGCTTGAAAGTAACCGTTGAGTACGTGAAGAAATGTCTCGAAGGGAGACCCTCAAATGTTTTCATACCCGAGGTTTCCAATTATTGGCCGAGATCGAAGAGGCTCGAGGTAGAGACCAAGAAGTCGGCCGATCCTGAAGGTCAAGAAGACTCCAAGGGCTCCGGTGAACCCGAAGATGAAGAAGACCCCGACGACTCTGATGAGGCGAGTTCCGGTGGAGATTAGGCGTAGGTGCCTTAGGAACTTTTGCCTTTGTTTTGCATTTTTGAATTTTATTTTGTTGAGGCCATTCTCATTGGCCTTTTAAAGACATTTTGGAATGTGTATATGTCACGACCCCAAAATGCCCAATCGTGATGGCGCCTGTTGTGGAATCAGGCAAGCCACACATTTCATTGAAGCAAAGTTTGTTTTCCAGAAAATTTATAAATTCAGAAGAAAAAGTATCGATAATAATCCATTTGAAAGTCTAATATCACTAAAACACAATTTAAAATCCCATCCCAGATCTAGTGTCACCAAGCCATGAGCTACTATAAATACAATGTCGAAATGTAAAGCTGACATAATAGTGTCTGGAGAAAACAAACACAATAGGAAGATAAAGAAGGAGAAATCGAGGCTGCTATAGCCACCTGCTACCTCGAAGACTCCTGGGAACTCTGTCAGCCAATCAACCACTGCTACCGGGCCTCGATAAACCTAGATATGCACACAAGGTGCAAGGGGTAACGTGAGTACACCAACACAGAAGTAACGAACCCAAACTATGGGATGAGAGGTAGTGACGGACTAAACCTCAGCAATTACAATAAACAGCGTACAGAATTTAGACATGTTCACAGTTTAACAGAAAATGAAGAAAATATGCCAAGTACGACCAATATACTCTACATGTCAATATATATATAAATGAAACCAGTGTGGATATGCACACAGTGCTCACAACCCTCGCACAGAAGTCCACTCAGTACCGTGTATGGCTCTCATGCCCAGGGAAGGTCCATCCCGGAATGTACATGACTATCAGTGACCGTAGTCACTCGATCTTGAGGAAAAGGCCAATCCAGCCCCACGAAGAAGATCCATCTCCGGAATACAACACTCGGACAA
>ML282978.1:0-31998 GCA_005239495.1 Nicotiana undulata
ATATAATATAATTACATAACAAAAATTTTGTAACTCTAGAATCACACTTATATAATATAATTTTACAATAAGTGCAAGTTTGAATATCTCTTTACTATTTTTTGTGTGTTTAAACTTAAATTACAAGACATAAGTCATAATTATATAATATAATTTACAATAAATTGCCTTAGATAATATAATATAAATACATAATTAAAAAAATTTAAATAGCCAACGGCTATAATTTCAAAAACTAGCCGTTTGGCTTGTTTAAAAAATAGCCATTTGGCTCCCAAGCTTTGTTTTAACCCCAAACTTTTTATAATTACACTTTTTCCCTATTCTCAACTATAAATACCCCCTCATTCTTTCATTTTTACTCACAAAATCATCAATCTCTCTCTACTCAAATTCTCNTAGAGTTAGCCCATTTGTTCGGGAACACTATAATGTGGTAGAAGAAAATGAAGAATTTTACATAGTAAAGTGCAAGCACTGTGGTCATGTCTACACTTGGCGTCCAAAGTTGACCGGCACAGGCTCTTTAAGGAGGCATATAATAAAGAGTTGTCTTGCGCGTTCTTAAGACATTCGTAATGTTGCAGTTTCTTAAATTAATTTGAAGTACTATTAATGTATTATGCAATGTTAGTGCAAGTTTGAATATCTCTTTACTATTTTTTTTGTGTTTAAACATGAATTACAAGACATAAGTCAAAATTATATAATATAATTTACAATAAATAGCCTTAGATAATATAATAGAAATACAAAAAAAAAAACAAAAAAAAATTAAATAGCCAACGGCTATAATTTCAAAAACAAGCCGTTTGACATGTTTAAAAAATAGCCATTTGGCCCCCAAACTTTGTTTTAACCCCAAACTTTTTATAATTACATTTTTTCACTATTCTCAACTATAAATACCCGCTCATTCTTTCATTTTTACTCACAAAATCATCAATCTCTCTCTACTCAAATTCTCAATTCAAGTTAAATCATGCCCGGTGGTTCTAGAATTACCCCATTTGTTCGGGAACACTATAATTTGGTAGAAGAAAATGAAGAAACTTACACGATATCGTGCAAGCACTGTGGTTTTGTCTTCACTCGGCGAAAAGTGGAGGGCACAAGCTCTTTAAGGAGGCATATAATCAAGTCTTGTCAAGCGCGTCCTCAAGACATTCGTATCTAATATTTTAAGTTTAATTCAAACTTGTGTTATTTTAATTTTATTAGACGTATTATGCTTAATGTTGTAGTTTGTTAAATTAATTTGATGTACTATTAATTTATTATGCAATGTTAGTGCAAGTTTGAAGTACTATTATTATTAATTTGAAGAAACTTACTATTTTTTGTGTTTAAATATGAATTACAAGATTTATATCACAAGATTTACAAGAAATTGCCTTACATAAAAAAAAATTAAAAATAAATAGCCCGGACCCATTTAGGCCCGTTTGGCCCGCGGGCCCGGCCCACTTAGTCCGGGCCCATATGGGCTTAGGCTCGTAGGGCCGGTTCCACACATTTAGCCCATTTGGCCCGGGACCGTTTAGCCCGGCCCACTTGGCCCGTTTGGCCCGGGCCCGACCCACTTGCCACCCTTAAACATAAGGGATCATTTCTCAACATAACTTCGCTGCAATGCGTGACCCCATCCAACGCTGGTCCATATTATATACCTTGCTCAAAACCAATAACCACGTGAAATTCGAAATCCAGTACTCAAAGTGCATTACCATAACCACAGAGAATCAGACGAAGCGATGCCACATAAAACCTGAAAGGACATAACCGCTACGCCCTCAATCACGCAATACCCAATTATTCATCTCACTCAACCCCCGCTATAAGACCACCATAGAACCGCACCGTGTGTGCCCAAACCGACGAATCACAGCTCCTCGCAGCATGGAAGAGTAACTCATAAATCATTTCAGAACATGAATAATCTCAACAGCACCCGAATGACACATCCCTCGGCAATAGCACTTTGGAACCAACCAATCCGACTCGGTGTAGGATACACATTCCTAATTGGGCCTACCAATGGACCCCCAAATCGACTCTGTCACCCAAAAATAGATCAATAACCCTTCAAAATTCCACAATAACTGAGTCACAACACACACTATCACTTATCTAGCTTCGACCACAACCTCACAGCCCGCAACTATGAAACAATCTGCTCCTAAGAACTCCCAGTCTCCAAATTCATAGAACACACGTATCACCATATCTGATCTTAACTCCACTGCCTGAATGCCTAACACTTCTCCACTATGTGATCATCCCACGAGAAATACTTCTATAATTCTTCTATGCCACAAAGCAAAATTCGAACACCAACAGTCGATCAAACAAGAGAATGCCGCATTACCAATGATGTATTCATAAATCAAACACATTTCCCCTTCTGAAATGTATACTCACCTCACGCCATACCAAATAGTAATGCATTTACCTATTCATCTGAAACCGGCCATGCTGCCTAAGAATTTATGACCTTTATTTCAAAACTGAACCGTGACCTTGCACATGCGAAATCTCGATCATACACAACACACCACATATACCATGTCATCCTATGATAGATACGAGAACTTCATAATTCACTCTTAGTCACAAGCAACATCATACTTAATTAGCTAAGAAATTTCCATTTGATCCCATCCAGAAGGAAATCTCTATACATCACATGCTCCTCGCGCTAGTAGAAAATATACATCTCTAACCGTGGTAGAAACCATCAAGAACTCTCTGAATCCCCTTTGCACCAAAACCAAGCTGTCAGGACTGACTCCTTCTAACTCAACCAAGCTACGCAAGCCAAGAGCATTGCCACGAAACACCTGTAGAAACCACCAAATCATAAGCACCCAAAGAACCGATCATATCCATTACCATGCCGATCCAACCTACTAGAAAGCTGTCCTAATTCTCTAAGTCCCTTCTAGACTACCTTCAAATTGATACTTTCCCTTGCTAGTACACTACTATCCTTGATCAAAACTTGCCCCGCGAACTTTAGCATAAAAGCACACCGCCGTAAGGCTCATAAACCGTTGTATTCCTTCTTAAGCACCCCCAAAAGTACCATAACCGAGATACCTGCTCTGAAGAGACCTTCTGTGAATTTAAGTGGTTCATCTTACCTTCCTGATACTGAATGTAATATCTATAATGATATAGAAATACTGCGAGTGTCGACACCATTGTATTGGTAAAAATAAGCTTCACACATGTAATAATTCAGATGACGTGGCAATCCATGTGGAGTAATAGAAACATGACAGTTGGTCATAAATTTAAAAAAAGATACGAGACAAAGAGGAACATCATACCCACGAGACAATTAGGTACGGGAGCCTCAATCTAATTGAGGATTTGACGAGACATGGTCAAAATGAATCGAGGCAGAATAAAGGGCAGATTCAAAGATCTTCAATCAATGAGACAAACGTTACATAATCTTCACGCAATAGTTACGATTACCTACTGTAACGTTACATTAATGATATTATTAGTCACTAATGCTCAATCGTTAAGAAGAGTAGGCGTTATATTAAGAAATTTCCTATAAAAGGGAGTAAAATATCACTTGTATAGACACATTCGAACCACTACTGGAATACATTTACTTTTATGCATTCTTGTTGCTTTCTTTTTACAAGTCTGATTATAATTGTTAGCTAATTTTCTTGGTTATCAGAAGCCCGAGTATTTCTTAAAATAGCTTTGGCCGAGAATCTAATTCTTTGGTTAAACAAATTGGTTCTGTTACCGGGAATCTGATAATCTTTGTTTTTTATCGAACAATCTTTCGCGAATCATGTCAAACGCCAACAACAACAACCAACAGGCGATTGGAACTCCAGCCCCATCACCTCAGGGATCCCCACGAGGTTCAAGGGACCATTCCCCAGGGAGATCTATAACTCAAAATGATGATCAAACTGGAAATGAGCAAACATGGGAACAAGACCCTGTGAAGCAAATGGTTGGCGAATATGTGAATGAAGCTCTTCAAGCTTTCATGAGGGGGATACCAGTTGTATCACCTACTCCTCCTCCAAAAAACACCGCAACTGTGGAAAACCCACAATCCGGACTAGCAAAATCAGGAAGTAGAGGCACTCCAAATGAGTCTCTTCAAGGAATACCAGGTATGTCTAATAATTCAAATTTACAATCTTTACTACTAACCTTGCAGAAACATGTGAAGGAACAAAACGATCTTATCGAACAAATTCCTGGCGTACCACCTGTCATCAAGGGTATTGACATTGATAGATATTCTCAACAACCTTGGAAGCCAAGTGTAGCACCGTTGCCTATTCCCAAGAAATTCAAAATGCCTGACATACCAAAATACGAAGGGACAACCGACCCATGTGATCATGTTACTGCTTTCACCACAGGAGTAAAAGGAAATGACTTGACTAAGCAAGAAATTGAATCTGTGTTGGTCAAGAAGTTTGGAGAAACCCTCACCAAAGGAGAATTAACATGGTATTCTCTCTTACCCGAAAATTCTATTGACTCTTTTGCTGAGCTTGCAGATTCATTTATAAAAGCATATTCCGGTGCACAAAATGTAGAAAAAAGAATGGAATACATATTCAAAATAAAACAAGGAGACACAGAGTTGCTACGTGAATTCGTAGACAGATTTCAACGTGAAAGAATGATGTTACGAAGAGTGCCTAATAATTGGGCAGCAATGGCATTTGAAAGTAATTTGAATGAGAAAATCTCGGAAGCTACGAGGAGGCTCAAAGAAATATTGAGAGAGTTCCCAGCCATGACATGGAACGATGTCTATAACAGGTACAACACCAAGTTACGAATAGAAGAAGATACCATTGCATAATCAAAAGTAGAGGACATGACCAGTTCTAGACGCTCCGAATCAGAAAGGAGAACCGGTATGAACAGGTACGATCCATACATGGGACCTTCGGGATGAGAGACTATTTCCAAATCTCAAAACACACAGTCTGATCACAGACCGCTAAATAGAGATTCGAGCTCATCATCATCAAGATCCCTAAAGGATCGAGACAAGCGAGATAGAGATAATGTAAGAATTAGAGACTACAATTTCAATGTAAGTACTTCTGAACTAATTACTGTATTAAGAAATATGGGTGATAAAGTTTGATGGCCCAAAGAAATGAGATCGAATCCAAACAGACAGAATCCAGACTTCTGGTGCGAATT
The DNA here is from genome assembly GCA_005239495.1 of Nicotiana undulata. Classification (NCBI taxonomy): domain Eukaryota; kingdom Viridiplantae; phylum Streptophyta; class Magnoliopsida; order Solanales; family Solanaceae; genus Nicotiana; species Nicotiana undulata. The sequence goes on from ML282978.1 coordinate 5,212, forward strand.
TCACAATGATCATGGGCACATAACGTTAGATTGCAGGTTATTGCAATGTGAGGTAGAACATTTATTAAAACAAGGGTACCTGACAGAACTGTTTAGTGAAAAAGGTAAACATGCATATATGAAGAACAGGCAGGAGACCCCAAAACCACCATCTCCGAAGAGAACAGTAAATGTGATACACGAAGAAGATGAGGTGATGGTGTAATTTGTAAAAGAGCGACCAAGTTTATAATAACTCACGGGAAGCGATCTCGTGAAACTGTGGAAGCTGACGATATATCATTCGACGAAGCAGATGCCGATGGATTATTGCTTCCACACAACGATGCACTGGTAATATCTCTCCTTATACATGACACTAACGTGAAAAGAGTGTTAATTGATCCAAGTAGCTCGGTCAATATCATTTCGTTGAGAGTTGTGGAAGAGATGTTGATGGAGAACTGTATAATTCCAAAAGCACGTTCCTTGTCCGGGTTCGACAACTCTACTGTCATAACGAAAGGAGAAATCGAGCTTAGTACCTCTGTAGAAGGTGTTATCAAAGATACGAAATTCCAAGTCATTGATACTGACATGGCTTACAACGTAATCATGGGGAGACCGTGGATCCATGATATGGAAGCGGTACCATCTACTCTACATCAGGTAATTAAATTCCCTTCCAAATGGGGAATTCAACAGATTCGAGGTGATCGGCAGATCTCAAGGAACATCAACTCAGTGGTACATTCCAACAAAAAAGAGATAGCGGAAGAATCAAAGGACAAGGAAACAAATCAAACAGACACGGAAGAAAATGATAAAGAGAAGGTGAATCAAATCACCACAGATGTTGCATCAAGACATACATACATGGATTCCAGATCTGATGTCATTCAGGAACCGGAAGAGAACGAACATATCAAGACAACTACTGAGGAACTCGAAGCTTTTCCACTGTTCGAGCATGAGCCTGAGCAAAAAGTTCATATGGACACAAGGCTAAGCCCCACCAGAAGAGGTAATTTAATTGAATATTTAAAAGCTAACATCGATTGTTTTGCTTGGTCCCATTCAGATATGATAAGTATACCCCCATAAGTGATGACTCATAAACTAAATGAAGAACCATCCTTCATGCCTGTCAAGCAAAAGAAAAGAAAGCAAGGACCATTCAAAAATCAAAATAAATCGATGAAGAGGTACAGAAACTCCTGAAAATCGGTTCAATACGTGAGGTAAAATATCCTAATTGGTTACCTAACAGCTTAGTGGTACCTAAAAAGAATGGTAAATGGAGAGTACGCGTTGATTATACAGATTTGAATAAGACATGCCCAAAAGACTCATTTCCATTACCGCACATAGATCAAATGATTGATGCCACTGCAAGTCATGTATTATTTAGCTCTCTAGATGCGTATTATGGTTACAATCAGATAAAAATGGATCCCTCAGATGAGGAAAAAACTTCCTTTATTACAAACAGAGGGACTTATTGTTACAAAGTCATGCCTTTTGGCCTAAAAAATGCTGGAGCCACGTATCAAAGGCTAGTGACCAAAATGTTGCAAGAACATCTGGGGAAAATAATGGAGGTGTACATTGATGACATGTTGGTGAAATCAACACACGCAGGAGAACACTTCCAGCATCTTTCAATTACTTTGAAATCCTCCGCAGGTATAACATGAAATTAAATCTAGAAAAATGTGCCTTTAGCGTCAAATCGGGTAAATTTTTGGGTTTTCTCGTATCAAATAGAGGCATTGAAGTAAATCCTTCTCAAATTAAAGCCATTGAAGAAATACCTGATATACTTACGAGCAAAAAAGAATTTCAAAGATTAACAGGTAAGATTGCAGCCTTAGGAATATTCATCTCCAGCTCTTCAGAGAAGAGTTTAAATTCTTCTTAGTTCTAAAAAAGCAGAATCAGTTCGAATGGATTGAAGAATACCAACAGGCTCTCAAAGATCTGAAGATCTATCTATCAAATCCCCCGCTGTTGTCTAAAGCAAAGGAGGGGGAGAGGCTCTATGCATATCTTGCCGTTGCAAAGGTAAGAGAGGACAAAGGTAAACAATCTCCTATCTATTATGTGAGTAAATCTTTATTAGATGATGATACTAGATATCCTCATCTAGAAAAATTAGCCTTGGATGTAATCATGGCAACTAGGAAGCTAAGACCGTACTTTCAGTGTCACCCAATTACTGTCGTAACTTCATATCCACTGAGAAATATTTTGCATAAACAAGAACTATTAGGGAGATTAGCTAAATGGGAAATAGAATTAAGCGAACATGACATAATCTATCAGCCTAGGACTGCAATAAAGTCTCAGATTTTAGCTAATTTTGTCGCTGATTTCAATACTAGCATAATCCCTGAAGTGGAAAAAGAATTGCAAATTTTCAACGGGGCTAATCCAGGAATATGGACCCTATTCACTAACGGCTCTTCTAATGTAAAAGGAGTCGATTTGGGAATTGTTTTAATATCACCTACAGGTGAAAAGATAAGACATGCTATTAAATGTTATCCCATAACTAACAATGAAGCAGAGTACGGAGCTGTCATTGCAAGACTTGAATTAGCACGAGAACTCTCGATCGAGCAGATCGTGATCAAAAGTGACTCTCAACTAGTGGTAAACCAGATGCACGGGACTTATACTGCTAGAGAGGCTCGAATGCAACAATATTTGGAAAAGGCACGAGACCTAGCAAGACAATTCCAGTCATGGAATATTATGCAAGTACCCATAGAGGAAAATGCAGAAGCGGATGCATTAGCTAATCTTGCAGCAGTTACCGACGTAACGAATAAAGATAATGCTATTGTGATACACTTATTTCATTCAGCAATCAACCAGGATAAAAATAAGGTAACATTTAATAATTTAACTCGGGATTGGAGAAACGAAATTGTAATTTTTTTGCAGAATGGTACTGTGCCTGAAGATAAAAAAGAAGCTCAAGCACTTTGCCGAAAAACAACACGGTACTGCCAAGTTTGTGATACTCTATACCGCAAAATGTTTGGAGGTCCCCTAGTAAGGTGACTTGGACCCAATCAAACAGAGTACGTAATGAAAGAAGTACACGAAGGACACTGTGGAAACCACGCAGGAGGAAGGTCTTTAGTCAAACCCCTGATCAGAGTAGGGTACTATTGGCCTAAAATAGAAGAAGACACTAAGAATTTTGTAGCTAAATGCGATAAATGCCAGCGATATGCTAACAATATGCATCGACCAGCAGAATTACTCCACTCAGTTGTGTCACCTTTGCCATTCATGAAATGGGGAATGGATATAGTAGGAGCACTTCCCCCAGCCAAAGGAAAGGTACGATTTTTACTTGTATTAATAGATTATTTCTCAAAATGGGTGGAGGCATATGCTTTTAAACAGGTGCGAGAAAAAGAAGTGAAAAGCTTCATATGCCATTTTGGTGTATCAAAGGAAATCGTATGTGACAATGGCCCACAATTCATAGGCTCACAAATCACATAATTCTTCCAAAGCTGGCAAATCAAACGAATCACTTCTTCACCTTATCACCCCGTGGCTAATGGTCAAGCCGAGTCAACGAACAAAATTATTGTCAACAATTTGAAGAAACGGTTGGAAAAAGCTAAGGGAAATTGGCATGAAGAGCTACCGGTAGTATTGTGGGCTTACAGAACTACTGCAAAAACAGCCACGAGAGAAACCCCATTCGCGCTTGTTTATGGTTCAGAAGATTTAATACCGATGGAAATTGGTGAACCAAGCACAAGATTCATAACAACAATAGAAGAAACAAACAACGACGAGTTAAGAGCAAATCTGGATTTACTCGAGCAAAGGAGACAAGCCATTAATACGGATGGCAGCGCAAAAAAAAATTATAGAGCGATATTACAATAGAAAATCTCACCTCAGATATTTCAAAATTGGGGACTTCGTCCTTAAAAAGTCTTCCAATCAACAAAGGAAGCTGGTGCAGGAAAACTAAATCCAAATTGGGAAGGACCCTACAAAGTTTGTGGCATTGCTGGAAAAGACGCTTATGAGCTGGAAACCATGGATATCAGAATTTTACCAACAAGTTGGAATGATGTTCATTAGTATTACTTCTAAGGAAAACAATACCCACGGTCAAATATCATACGTTCAATTTCATTTTAGTACAGTTAAAATTATACTAACCATTTTAGATGATAGGCAAAAAGCCAACCCATCACCAGATGATGATATTAGACCTGCATAGACACGAGGAAGTAAATAAATTCTCGGTCTAGGGTTACAACTTTCTGATGGATGTTTTAAAGGGTTTAAGCAGTCATCATCTAAACTATATACCTTCAAGTCCCGTATGTTTTTCCTTTTCAGGAAAAGGACCACAAGAAAGGAATAGTCAAGTGCTCAAGATTTCATTCTTCAAAGCTCAAGAACTTGGGGGACTATACAGTATGGAAGGCAAAGAAGAAGCAAATTAGACTATCAAAAAAGTCAAAGTTCAAGCCTGAAAATCCATTTTTCCCAACAAGTCAAGCGTGATGAGAAAAATCAAAGAGCCAAAGACAAAAACACGAAGCCTGATTCAGAAACCTACAAAAAACATATTCGTAAATGTAAACGAATGTTTAGGTTAAAGGCAGAATGTTAGTTACGGGTAAAAATGCATACCCTTGTATTTTTTCAAAATATTGTTGTAAAAGAAAACAGTTACGTGTAAAAATCATACCCTCGTATTTATACAAAATCTGTTGTAAGAAATACAGTTACGAAAGAGTTATAGACGATACTCAAACACATGTAAAATGTTATGAAAGTTCGAATAATACAAAGAGTTTCTTCAAAGCACTGTTCAGAAAAATATGTGAATTCGTATCTCTCTTTTGTATGTTTACACCATTATGAAGTTGAGACATCTTCTTCATTAAGTGTCGATCATAAAAGGACCCTCTTTTATAAATCGTGCTTATTTCAAAAAGGCACAAAATATCAAAGCATTCTTCAATGCAAAGTTAAAAACTAAGGGGTAAAACAAAAACCCTAACGAAAAGCATGCAAAGACTTAAGAGTAAAACAAAAACTCAAGAAATTTCATGCTAATATTAATATTAATATTATGGCAAAAAACTAAGTATTAACTTAGTTTAAAGCCAGATTTGTTTATACAAAGGTTTCCCTTAAGTTGTCAGTTGGGAACTTACAAGAACCAAACTTTAACCCCAAATGGGACCGAAGGTAACCACCAATTGTTCCAAAGAAAAAGAAGAAAAAAGACAGGGTTCAATAAACTCTTTTACTAGACGGGGGGATTATCTTCGTCGGCAGGAGGAGCGACTTGAGATGGCGAGGCTTGAGAAGCAGCTTTATCAGGGACCTCAACTTTAGGTGACGAGAAATTTTGACTCTGCCGAGACTTTTAAATCGTCTCTTTGGTCTTGGCAATTTCAACTTCCAAGTCAAAATTCTCTTGGCCCATTTCTGTCAATGTGTCAAGTCGGGCATTCAAATAAGCCAAACTAACATCAACAACTGTTTTGTCCTCAAGAGCCTCGTAGTATTTCTCCCATTGTTCAATATCGGCTCTTAGCTCATCTCTCTCAGCCATGGCAGCATCATGAGAAGACTGCAAAGGGGCAAGGGATCTTTCCAGAAATTGAATCTTGTCTGAAGATTCACGGAGGTCTTCTTGGGTTTGAGTAAGCGATTGCACAAGTTCACCAGCGTAAGCCTCCTTTTGATCCAACAAAGCATTCAAGATCCTTACCGCTTCAGTAGCATGGGAAAGCTGCTCCACAAAGGAAGACTCCAAGATGCTTTTATCCTTACCTGCCTGATTTGATGATGCCTTCTTTATGGCCAGTTCCGCTGCAAAACTCTAGTTTGCTGCTCCAAGGTACATTTCTCCTCCTCCATTGCCTCCATATCAAGCTGAAGACTCTCAAACTGCTCCTTCCAATTGTCAGCCTCGGTATGATAGTCATTTGCTAATTTCTCCATTTGAACGACTCTTTTCATTAATTCTATGCCAATAAGATTGATCTGCATAAAAGGATAAGTTAGAAACGGTAAAGGATATGAAAAGAAGGAGGGATGGTTTAAAGTCTACCTTCAAGGACGAGTGCACAATCTTGTTCATCCAAGTTAAGGAGCTGTGACTTTCCAACTTATACTTCTCAACCGGACCTATCAGGGGCTTTAACCCTACATCCGCCTGGCCTGATTTCTTCAAGAGGCTGCCTCCTGCAGAAACCTCTATCATTATTTGCTTCATCACCCCCATACTGGAAGACCCTACTTCGACAATAGAAGGCACGAAAGTAGGGGTGGATGAAAGAGCCACAGATGGAATAGGCTGGGGAGCAGAAACAGTAACGGGAGCAGAAACATCAATGGGAGCAGTAAACGAAAGTTTTGCAGGAGTAGACAGAGGGAAAATAGCAAGAAACGCTTCTTCTAAAATTATACCAAAGCCTTGCTGGAACAATTGATCCATTAATTCATTAACAGGAGAGAGAGTTGCATCTTTAGGAGTGGAAAACTCTGATTCAGGTACGGGAGGATCAGCAATGGGAACAGACTCATCGTTACATACGACCCTCTTTCTTCGCGACCTACAAATCAGCGAACCCTCCTCCTGTTCTTCTTCATCCTCCAGGGTCTGGGACCCACTTGCCTTCCTTTTTTATGAAGAGGAGCTAACAATGATTTCCTGGGCCTTAGCCAGGGAAAGTTTTGAAGCGGACACAGCAGCAACAGAAATTCCACGAGCAGGAAACCCTAACAAATGAAAGGGATCAGAAAAGCTCGAAAGGAGGAAGAAAGGAAGTAAAAAAAAAAACTTACCATGGGTTTTCACCTTCCAACCAAACCTTGACGAGAGGTACTTCCAAGAACGTTCTTCTAATGGAGCGATCAACAAAAGTTTTTCTACCTAATCACGGAAACCTGAGACATTCTCGACGGTTCCCATGGTTGCTGCAAAAGAAAAAGAAATAGTCACGGTGCTGATAATTTATCAAAAATAAAGAAGGAAAGTGAGCAAAATTGTACTCACGTGCAAAGTTCCACTTCAGGGAAGGGGAGATTTTCTTCACCTACTAAACCTGCAGTAGGGACAGCAACATACCGAATATACCATCCTCTACCCTTGTCATCATTAGGTATAACTAAAACTCTTTTACTCCTAGCCGCGAGAGTAAAAACTCCTTGGCGGAACAGTATCGGGGAATAGAGGTGAATAAGATGATGGAAAGTAAAAGGAATGGAAGCTAAGTTGGCCAAATACCTAAGGCATGCAACTGCCCTCCAAACGAGAGGAACCGATCTGTCCCAAACAAACATTGAAGAATCGACAAAATTCTATGATGACAGGGTCGATGGGAGGCCTGAATCCTAAAGTGAAGGGATAAGTGTATACAAAAGAATACCCAGTTCTATAAGAGGTTATTCTCTTATTGGCATTAGGAACTACAACTGGAAAATCAGATTTCCATCAGCAATCTCTGCGTACGAGTGACACTAAACCCTCTGTTATTTGGGCAGGATAAAGGTCAGCACTATATTGTGATGACATGGAAGAAAACTGTTTACTAATTGCCTCACTATCCTTTATGAAGGAAAACTCGGCAGGGACAATCTCATCGACTCTCGGTTCACGAAGTGGTTCATTATGTTCCCTACTTTTCAAAGAAGATCTAGAATCCCTAGCCCTCGAAGAAGACGAAGAAATTTTACACCTAGAAGATGAAGGAGGAGTAATATGAGAAGAAGAACCCCTGGAAGGTGTAGAACTTAAACTTCTACGTCTGCCATCCCTCAAACTCCGGACTGGAGCAGAAGAAGGAGATAATTCATCTACAATGATAAACTTTTTGGGTTGCTGGCTTGAGGAAGACATGTTTACAAGAAAGAAGAATTTACAAACAATGAAAGAGAGTTAGAAGTTTTTCGTGAAAGAAAAGGAAAGAAAAGGGATATTTATACTCAGAAGCGACCGTCAAAAAATGGAAAAATCGGTGATGTGAAAGTCATAATTGAAACTGTCACTTCGTGACAGATGCAACCGCAAAAATCCCTAAAAGGCACTGAATAATTACAGAACTAATCCGAGAATGCCACGTGGCACGAGCATTAAATGATAGTGACAAGCGACGTATACATTCAGATACAGATGCGATGGTACGAGTGAAGCGGCGGCAAAATATTCCCGCCATAAATGAGTATCCACTTACCAAATATTTAATTGATAAATAAATGGTAAGTGGGGGGACTATCTGTATTGGTAAAAATAGGCTTCACACATGTAATAATTCGGATGACATGGAAATCCATGTGGAGCAATAGAAACATGACAGTTGGTCATAAATTTACAAAAAAGATAAGAGACAAAGAGGAACGGGACAACATACCCACGAGAAAATTAGGTACGGGATCCTTAATCTAATTGAGGAGTTGAAGACACACGGTCAGAATGAACCGAGGGGGAATAAAGGGCAGATTCAAAGATATTCAATCAATGAGCCAAATGTTACATAATCTTCACGCAACAATTATGATTACCTACTGTAATGTTACATTAATGATATTATTAGTCATTAATTCTCAATCATTAAGAAGAGTAGGCGTTATATTAAGAAATTCCCTATAAAAGGGAGTAAAATATCACTTGTATAGACACGTTCGAACCACTACTGAAATACATTTACTTTTATGCATTCTTGTTGCTTTCTTTTTACAAGTCTAATTATAATTGTTAGCTAAGTTTCTTGGTTATCAGAAGCCCGAGTATTTCTTAAAATAGCTTTGGCCGAGAATCTAATTCTTTGGTTAAACAACCATCCAATGCAACCCTCTGATTCAAGCCATGTACAAATCTGCAAAGTTCTCAATTGCCACATTTAGACCTTGCATCCATTACAATCATTCTTGAGAGTCTTCCACTATACTCAAATTTCAATTTAAACTGATCAAACGAACTGAACGACATGTGCACCATTAACGCAACAACACCCAGGGAAATAACCCACACTTTTAGAACAACCGATCAAATCCCTACTCCATGCACGCTACATCCTTTACAATTAACAACTAAATCATCCAATGTTCTCATATACCCATAAAGCATAACACAACCCTTATCCACAATTTCCTTTACTCGAGTCATCCTCAATCTCGACCTCTGTAAGCCATAACTGATTCACCTGTATCCCTCAAACTGAAATCAATATATCACATAACCGCGAAATCAACTTATCAATAGCAGACTCCCCCGCTTGGCTCAAAGCCATAGATCAAAGCATACAAAAACTCACAATGCCCATACTCTACTACTGTCATAATACCATAGTGAGATTCAACAAAATCCTTCATAAGCACATGCAACACAAACCATCTAGTATTTTAAATCATCTTAAATCTCGCATTCACCCTTGTAACAACCAAGCACACTCTCGCAAGTGATCCAAACTCAAATTGCAACACATACATTTCACTGGTAAAGGAGAATTCGCTACTCACAACATAGGGACCACACAACCTCAAGACACCCCGCAAGAGATAACCCACCTGCTTTGATCCAAGTTGACCTCTCTCTATACCCTTCCACAGTCATAAACATTACGTAATCACTTAATCTTCCTAATCCTGAACTCATCTCACAACATGAAATCTACTTCAATCCTCGACTAAACAACATGAAACGATCCTTCAACACACCCACAACTTGAGGCCATACGTCAACTCAAGACAGAAGTCAAACACCCAATAGTCCTTGATCCATCCAGCAAACTCTTCTTGGTCACATTCAAACAATATGAACACATATCACCATCAAGTCATACACACCACATAGTCATCCAGCCACAAAATCTCACTAATAAGGACACAAACGGACATATAAGTCCCAAATGCACATGCTCACAAAATCGAAACCTCAACACTCAAGCCACAAACAAGACCCGGCCTCAAGTCCCCCAGACCGGCCCATCATCAACATGTCAAAAGCACACCTTGCACCTCAACCATGGAGATCACAAGCCATCGATGCACAGCTGATACTGAGCGCTCATGTGCGCCTACGAATCCGTGGAAGAAATTCAAAGGATTACTCTTCAAGCTGAATCAATGACGCACGATAAGGAAAGAAAGACATGAAGTATATCCTAAATGTCCTGTAGCCTATCGAAGATAGGTATGGACGTCATCATACTGATCCGCAAGATTCTACTAGACACTTGATCATGACTTGTAGAACCTATAAACCTAAATCTCTAATACCAATCTGTCACGACCCAAAATCCACCAGTCGTGATTGCACCTAACCCAACCCGTTAGGTAAGCCAATAAAAGATTATCCAGTTTCATTTAGCTTAATAAAATAATTAAACAACAGAATTATCTAAATCTTATACATTTTTCAAGGATTGGTAGTACAAATCACGAGCTTCTAAGAATAGAGTTTGCAAGAGGAAATGAAATGAATACATAGTCTGTTTGAAAAGTACATAAACAACACAATTTAATCTAAGGCTACCCCGGACAACAGAGGCAGCTACAACATGGATGCGGGTGCATCTTCAAATCCAGCAAATCCTCGAACACAGCAACAACTGCAGCCAACATCTGCACGCAATGTGCAGAAGTGTAGTATCAGTAGAACCGACCCCATGTACCGAGTAAGTAACAAACCTAACCTTAGGTTGAAAGCAGTGACGAGCTGGAACATAGGTCAGGTCCAACACCAATAGCAGTTCATAACAATGTAAAACAAATGAATAAAGAAATAGCTCAAAGATAAGGTGCTCAACCTTTTCACATTTTTCCGAAAATAGTTCCGCTTTTCAAGAATATCGGTGGAAATCCAAATCCTTTATTGAAATCATTTGAAAATTTTGAGATAGTTTGAAAACTGAAATTTTACCAAAAATCCTTCCCACAATAAATAAAATGTTTCATTTTCCTTTCCAAAGAACAAATGTGAAATACCTCTTTATAACTGCATATCAATGTGCGTAAGAAGTGTTGAAACCCAATTTTTTCCAAAATAATTTTAAAATGCATATATGTCTTCAAAATCATGCATTAGCATCAATTGGTATTTTTTCATAATTTCCACATTTTAAAATTAATTTGCCCTAGCATTTTATTTTTTAAATAATTATAAAATTGAATCACAAATGATTTCAAAATATTTATTGATTAAACATTACTATTTATGGTCCTATTAAGTCCAAATTATTTTATAAATAGCCAAATTAGCACCTTTTGGCTATAATTGCAATATCTCTGCAATTATAGCCCATGCATACATTCTTTGCATTATTTTTACCAGAAATTATTCCTTTGTATTTTTAAATACTAAATAACTATTTTTAAAACATTTATGTGCATAAAATTCATTTTTATAATTGGTTAATTATTTTTACAAATTAATTTTAATCAACTATTTGGGGCATTTAACAAATAGCCTCTTTTATTTCAATTTTATCCTAAAATCTACCAGCCCAACACCCCTTATAAAATTATCCCAATAGGCCCAGACCCAATACCCTCATCTGCCCGGCCCAAAACCCCTTGGTCAATCCTGGCCGTTGATTATTTTTTATCAACGGCCCAGGATCCCCTTACCTTAATTAAACAATATACCCCCCCCCCCCCTCTAACCCTAATCATTAGACTACACCAAAATCTTGACCCCAGCCTCGCTAAATAATCCCATGCACACGTCGAGTTCGAAAACTTCTACTGTCGAGCCAATTTTGATGAAGCCGCTGGAATTCCTTCATGGACAACCAATGATCACATGGACAGAAGAAGAAGTAGAGAGGATGAACATTATTGAAGGGATAAGGTACGCTGTCATTGGAAAAGTTTCTTATGGATGGCCTGACATCCAAGAAGTACGTAAAATCTTACCAATTCAATGTGGCATCAAGGGTGAATGTAGTATTGGTTTGTTTAGGGATCGTCATGTGTTAATTAGGCTCACATTATTAGAAGATTTTGCTAATCTCACGTCAAAGCCTGCATATTATGATACAAACTTTAAACCTGGGGAGGAGACCCCTAAGGTGATGGCTTGGATATCTTTCCCAAACTTGTTACCTACCTTTTTTGTCAAGGAATGCTTGTTTTCTTTGGCCCAGGCTGTTGGTATGCCATTGCACTTGGACATGGCTACAGTCAACAAGACTAGGCCAAGTTGCGCTAGAGTAAAGGTGCAAGTAGACTTGAGGGATGAATTACCTAAGAAGGTGAGGATGGATATCAAGAATAAAAAAACTGGGCAGACTAGGACTGAATAGGTGAAGGTTCAATACGATTACATTCCTAAGTATTGCAAGGAGTGTAAATTACAAGGCACAATGAAGATAAATGTTGGAGGCTGCATCCCGACTTGTTGGTTGAACATGCTGACAATGAGAGACAAGAGAATAAAAGTACCAAGACTAATGGAGTTAACAATGGAAAGAATCCAATTATGATCTTATCAAGTGGCAAGGTTGTAGGGGACATTGGGAAGGTTAATGAACAATGGAAAGAAGTCAAGGATACTCGTGAGAAAAATGGAACAAAACAACTGGAGGGATGAGGACTGACTGGTAAGGAGATAGTGCCAGTAAATTCTGGCAATGTTCAGCAGGTTCAACGCAATGAAAATAATCAAATTGTCACAATAGAGAGGTTGGATGATCAACAGGTTCATATTGCTAACAAGTTTGCTGCTTTGGAAGGGATAGATGGTGAAGATGAAGGTAACAATCAGCTTGCACTTATTGATTTGGACAATGCAAAGAGTCATAGTACTAATCCTAAGGTACATGATAAACAACTCAAGGCCACAGCTCCTATGTTCACACCTAGGTCACCTGTGCATCGACCAGCTAAGGAGAGTAGTATAGCAAAGGAAGCAAACATGGTCCAGGAGGCTGGGAAGGAGTCTACAAATCAATGGGTGACTAGAATTTTTAATGCAAACGTTTCTATGAATCAATCATGCCAAGAAATACCAAGTCAATCAAATGATGTAGAGGCTATTGCTGAACAAGAGGTGGTAAAGAAGAGGGTGAATTTAGTTACTGGAAGACTATGGGTTGATCAAGAAGAAGATGACCCTGATAAGGGTGACCTTTCAGAAGGATTCGAGGATAATACAAATGTAAATATGGAGGATGATGATGATGCTCATGGGGAGGAGATTAGTGTCAATGGTGAGGCCAATAGGGGTGATGGAAAGGCTCCTTTGGGCACTGCAAATGGTGAGGAGATCACTGGATCAAGCTCTAAAAATACAGTGATCCAAACAACCCCTATACCAACCACTAATGGCCCAAACACCAATCATAAACCTATACCACAAATACTAGCACCTAATATTAACAACCCTGATCTATTGGATGAACCTGCAGGAGGTAATGAGGCAAGGGTAATTGAAGATAGTATTACAGCAAAGGCAAGTCTTGATGTAGGGGAAAAAGAGGCTGGTACACAACCTATAGAAACAGCTACAACAGAGCAGGTTCCAAAGGAGAAAGAGATGATAAAAAATCCTACAAACAGTCAGATTCAAAGGCCAGCAAATAACCAAGAAGTGGAGGATGCACATGAAGGAAAAGTAAAAGATTTAGATGGTGAATCATCTGCACAGAACTTCATGAATGTAGCAAGGCAGGGAGACTTATCTTCCAGAAAAATAGAGAAAGGGAGATCAGCAGGAAGAGGATGAAAGAAGAAGGAAATCCCTCAAGTCCCTCAACTCACACAAGCTCCATCTGGGGTTCAAACAAGGAGGACTCTATCCAAAAATCAATAATCGACGTGAATGCACTCATATGGAATATTAGGTCAGTAAATAATCAAAGAGCATTTGAGAGACTCATAACAATGCAAAGACAATACCATTTTGATTTTATTGGACTGATGGAGCCAATGCAACAATCGAAGAAGCTAGAAAAATATAGAAGGCAGATTGGTTTAGAACAGGCCATTGTGAATTCATCTAACAAGATATGGGCTTTTATTGATGGGAATCTTGATGTTACAATAGAAATCAATGCAGTACAACAACTATCTTTGAAGCTATATGATACAGAGGAACACAAGGAATTCATGCTAACACTTGTGTATGCTAAATGTGATCACATTGAGAGAATTGAGCTGTGGGATTCTCTTTACTATATGGCAAGGGATATGACTTTACCATGGATGTCATTTGGGATAAAGAGGAGAAATATGGGGGATTGCTAGTATCATTGAATGAGGTTGATGACTTTAGGCATTGTATGAACACTTGTAATTTGACAGACATGGGCTTCAAGGGGAGCATCTACACTGGGTGGAATGGTAGAGCTGAAGAAGATTGCATCTTTAAGAGGTTGGATCATGTGTTTTCAAACCTGGAGGCTCAGCAACTATGTCCAGGATTAGAGGTTACTCATTTGACTAAAATAGGATCTGATCACAGGCCTCTTTTGTTGACATATCAACCTGAAGTTGGACGCATCAAGAGGAGTTTTAGATTTCTTAAATTCTGAACAAAACATGATACTTTTAACGATGTGGTGAGGGAGAACTGGACAACTGATTTTCATGCTAATCCATACACACTCTTTAACCACAAGATGAAGAGGTTGAAGAATGCTTTAACTACATGGAGCATGGCAACTTTCGGAGACATTTTTCAGAAGATTGCGAGTTTAGAGGAAGTGGTTAAAATCCATGAGTCACAATTTGAACTTCACCCTACGTTGGAAAACAGGAAAAGACTTCACAAGGTGCAAGCGGAATTATTCAAGGTCCTTGCATTGGAGGAAAAATTCTGGAAACAAAAGTCAGGAATGACTTGGTTTAACGATGGTGATCGAAATACCAAGTTTTTCCATGCGCATGTGAATGGTAAGAGGAAGAGACTTCAACTGAAAAGAATCAAGAATAATGAGGGTGATTGGGTTGAAAATACTGATGAAATTGCTGAAGAGGTTGTTCATTTTTTTGAAGCTCAATTCAAAAAAGAGACTGTCCCAACTAATTTTGAGATAATAGATCATGTGCCCAGACTTATTGATGATGCAATGAACCAAGACCTGTTAAAGCAGCCTACGAGGGAGGAGGTGAAGAAGGCAGTCTATGGCCTCAATGGTGATAGTTCAGGAGGCCCTGATGGTTTTAATGGGTGCTTTTATCATACTTGTTGGGACATTATAGGAGATGATGTGGTGGAAATGGTGAAAGCTTTCTTCAATGGCCATGAATTGCCTAGGTTTATCACTCATACCAACCTAGTTTTTTTGCCAAAGAAGAAAGATGTTGCTACATTTTCTGATATGAGGCCTATTAGCTTGAGCAACTTTATCAACAAAGTGTTTTTCAGGGTCATACATGAAAGGTTAGTTACTCTATTACCTAATCTAATCTCAGATGAACAAGCTGGATTTGTAAGAGGTAGGAGCATTGTGGAAAATGTATTATTGACTCAGGAGATCATCACTGATATACGATTGAGAACAAGAGTTGGACCTAATGTAGTTATGACGTTAGACATGACTAAGGCTTATGATAGACTATCATGGCTTTATCTAACTAAGGTGCTGAGAAAGATGGGGTTCGATGAGATGTTTATAGGTTGGGTGTTTGGTATAATATCCAACAATTGGTACTCAGTGTTGATTAATGGGCAACCAAGTGGCTTTTTCAAATCGTCAAGAGGGGTTAAGGAAGGAGATCCACTCTCCCCTACGCTCTTTATTCTTGCAGTTGAGGCACTTTCAAGGGGCTTGAATTCCTTACACAAAGTACCTTTTTTCGAGGATTTGGGCTACCAAAGTGGAGTCCTAAGATAAATCATCTTGCATATGCAGATGATACAATTATCTTTGCTTCAGCGGATGAATTCTCATTGAGGTTGATCATGAAGACACTGGCAGAGTATGAGGCAGCATCTGGACAGTTAATAAACAAGGAAAAATAAGTTGTGTATTTACATCATTCAGCGGATGAAGATGTAGTGAGAAGGGTGGAGTTGGCTACTGGAATAAGCAGGCAGGACTTTCCATTTACTTACTTGGGATGTCCTATTTTTTATGCAAGGAGAAAGATGGAATACTATCAAGGATTGATGAATAGGATCCTTTTTAAGATGCAGTCGTGGAAGGGTAAACTTTTATCAAATAGGGGGAAGGGCAATTTTGCTATCACATGTACTTCAATCTATGCCAATTCACTTGTTATCTGCAGTCAATGCCCCAAAGTTTGTGATCAACAAGATACACAAGTGTATGGCTAGGTTCTTTTGGAGTAATTCGATTGAGGGAGGCAGTAGGCATTGGGCGTCATGGGATACTTTGTGTTTACCATATGATGAAGGTGGGGTTGGCTTTAGGTCGCTACATGATGTTTCTAAGGCACTCTTTTGTAAATTATGGTGGAACTTTCGTACAAAAACTTCCCTATGGAGCTCATTTGTGTGCCAAAAGTATTGCAAGAAGATGAATGCTATTGTTGTGCCTTGGAGATATGGCTCTCATATTTGGAGAAAGATGCTGGAGTGTAGAGAGGAGATTGATCACCAAATTGCTTGGCAGCCTAGGATGGGATCTTCTATGTTTTGGTTTGATAATTGGACAGGTTTGGGGGCCCTATATTACGTTACTCCCCCGGACTTCTTTTGTGATGAATCAATACTAAATGTGAATGAGGTTGTACAAGGTGGAGCATGGAATGAACATATAATAAGGGAGATACTGCCTGAGGACTTAGCTGACCACATAATACAAACTGTCAAGCCTCCAGTTTCCAATTTGGAGCTTGATAAACCATACTGGATGCTTGAAACAAGGGGGGAGTTTAGCGTCAAGTCTGCTTGGGACTATGTTAGAAGAAGGAGGGATCCTTGTAGAGAATATAAGATGATTTGGGTGAAGGGATTACCATTTAAAATATCTTTTTTCATGTGGAAGGTGTGGAAGAACAAACTACCTTTGGATGACTTCTTTAGGAGGCTAGGGTATCTCATGGCTTCTAGGTGTTGGTGTTGTACTTTGCCTCGAGAAGAAACAATGTCGCATGTGTTCTTTCAATCCTATGCTGCCAAGAAAGTGTGGTATTATTTTCTTTCGAATGTAGGTATAACACTGGAAGGCTTGACATTGCATCAAGCAATAGTGAAGTGCTGGACATCGAATGCAATCCCAAGGTTACAACCTATAATGCGAGCCTTGCCTGCAACTATAATTTGGGAGTTATGGAAGAGGAGAAATTGTTACAAATATGGCGATGCAGTCTCGGTGAATAGGGTGATCTACCAAGTATCAACCACTCTTCAATACTTGGTTAAATTAAGGAAGCCTAACCTTCAAAATGTCCCCCACAAATGGCTTGACCTCTTGCACACATTAGAGAAGTACACTCCTAAACTGAAACACACGAAGGTGATATGGAATCTCCCAGATGCAGGATGGATCAAGGTGAATACGGATGGAGCTTCAAGGGGTAATCCTGGCAGGTGTTCCATTGGTTATGTGTTGAGAAATGAAGATGGTGATGTAGTGTATGCGTGTGGTAAGGAAATAGATGAAGGAACAAATACGGAGGCAGAAGTGATAGCTATATTGGAGGCATTGAGGTACTGTGTGAACCACGACTTTGTGTTGATTGATCTACACACTGATTCATTGTTTGTGAAAAATGTATTACAAGGAATTTGGGGTACTCCTTGGGAATTGGCTGTACAAGTAGAGGAGATTAAGGAGTTGATGGGAAGATGCAACCTAAGGATCTCTCACACTCTAAGAGAGGGTAACCAATTAGCTGATCATATAGCTAATTATGCACTGGATGCTGGACCTTTAGAGTGTAACAACTTTTGGGATCTTGATGTCCAAGGGAGAAAGATAGTGAATAGCGATAAATCTCAATGCCCATATTTAAGAGTGAAGGTTGCAAGGAATTAAAGGAGACGAGGAAAAGAAGCAGCACAGGGGGTAGGAACTACACTGGATCTTATGTTCAAATCATAAGGGAGGAGAGCATAAGGATCTGTTTTATACTAACTTTGTTTGTTCATTTTGCAGAGGACTTTATTGTAGGCATGCACTATATATTGGATAACTTCCAGCTGGTGGTATTAGCACATAGTGCTCATTCCACTGGAAGGGATACGGGTATAGACACAAGCATGTTGTGGAAGCTCACATGGAGGAGGCTGGCCTGGGGAGTTCCTATAACCAAACAAGGATGTGTTACCTGGTGTAGGACAACACAATTCAATCCCAGTTCAGCACTCAAGGACAAGTCACAAAGGAACATAAGAGAACCAACTCAACCCTCACGCTGCCCAGATCTGTTTGAAGCCATATTCGAGTCCCCATGATCATCTCTTAGGAAGGTGCAGGGAATAGGAAGCAAGATACTGGAGTGGCAAACAGGTAGTCAGGCAAGATCACAGGAAGAGGAAAAGCAGGACAGGACATTCAACAAAAGGAAATTCAGATTGTGCAAAAGTAGTACACAAGTAGGGAATACGATAACAATAAAAAGAGAAGGATCATTACCTAGAATGTATAATCGAAATAGGCAAGAGGACACAAGGAGATTCACTAAGCTATGGATTTTGGAGAATAACAATAATATGGAGGAATGGAGCATTGGGAGTGCAGGGACAGCACAGGATGAACAAGTACCAATCCTTGGGGAGGAGTACATGGTGATTACGGTTTACACTAACTTTGGTTTCTTTTTTGCAGGAGATGCTACTGTACCCATACGATGTCTCCAATTACGACCTCTTAGGGTGGTATTAGTACTACGTACTCATCCCCTAGAGGAAGGAAAAGTGACATGCACAAGTATGGGAATTTCAAGAATGACACGACAAAAGGGAGAAAGAAATTGGATGAACTCTGTGCAAACGAGACAGACCTTAAAAGTCTGGATATTGTGGCAGAACAATCAAGGTCTATATGGACCATTACCCAGGACAAGAAATTCAAGAGAAACAAAGACAAAACAGGCAAGGACAAAAATCATGCGCAGAGGCTCCCAAGTACAGAAGTCAAATAAATCACGCTGGAAACGACCTTATGCTGAATCCAAAATGAACATTGTTTTGAAGTATATCTTCCAGCAGTGGTTATCATAATTATATCAGGAATATCATCATGTTAGATCATCGGAAGGCATGGTAAGAGAAATTCGACATGAGGAGCAATGGTATAGCCAATTGGTATGATCATGTGAGTTTGTGCATAGGCAGTGATTCATGCATAATGGATTACTGTGTAATGCAACGAGTATCTACTACTATGAAGGCCCAAGAAATAGTCGGCAACAAGTTCTATATTAGACTAGATTTTAAAGTTGAGCATTGTAAGAATAGTTCAATTTGTGATACCAACAATGGGCCTCCAAGGTCCAATTTTGGTAATAGGATATATGTATTAGTAATCATAGTTTATCGTCTCACGATTAGTGAGATAACTCTGTATTTGTTACTTCTGTATTTGTTACTTGCTTTTATTATAAATAAAACAACTACTAGGCACCCATCCTAGTAGTATAATTTAACCCAAAAAAAACTAATCATTTCTCACCCCTCCCGCCGTCACTCTCCTCTCCGTCTCTCAGATGCTCTCTAACTCTCACCCTAATTCTCCCTCGCCGTCACTCACCTACTGCCGTTCATGGTGGTTCTTCACCACCCCAGGCCTCTAAGAACCTCTTCAATGCTGGGTACCTCCATCTCTAAGGTCCTTGAGAAGATTATCAAGGGACTAGGGCTAGTCTGCTTACGCCTTTGTGTTTTTCTTGCCTGTTTCAGGCCATTTTGGCTCGATTTTGAGTAAGAACTTCTTATTTTCGTCTTAAATCCGTGGATTTTTTAGTCTATGTTCTCATCTCTGATTTACTTCTGGAAACCCTAAATTTTGTCTTTTGATCTTCTCAGATCTGTGCAGATCTGAGAAGAATTAGATCTATTTCACATGTTATTCATAAAGATCTTCTTGTTTTTCGATTGATTCTCCGTTTTGCCTAAATCTAGGGTTTACTAAACTCACCTTCTCAAAGGTTTTCTGATTTTTTTCGAGTGTTTAATCATTGTTCCTAAGTGTTACTGGTTTATTCATGCTAAGATTGTTTGGATTTTTGTTGGATTATGCTAAAACCCCAATTTTTGACATTTTTGCTTTGATTCTGAGTTTGACCGTGTTACTTGTTGCACTGTTTTGTCTTATGCTTTGCTTCTCATGATTTCTCCTTAGTCTAACTTAAACGTCTTGTGATTTTACCCTAGTATGTCTCTATTAGGGTTTCTGATTTGATTCTCGATTGATTTTGTGTGTTTATACTCAGCCTATTTGTGTATTTGTGGAAACATATATTATTCTCCTTTAAATCAGTATTATTTTCGAGTTTTGATTCACTGATTTGCCCTATTAAAACCTATGTGCTGATTCTTGATTATTTCTCTATTTTTACACCTTTAATTATTTTCTTACCTTATTTGATTAGTCGTCATACTCACCGATTCCTCAAGATCGTTTCCTTAATTGAACCCCTGTTTATTTAACCCTAATTGCCCACTCTGTACTTAAGTCTTACTTGATTTTCTTTCCTTAAATATTGTCCTGCGCTTTACCGTTGGGTAATTACCCCTTAATTAAGGGAGACTATGCTAATTTTGTGCATAATTGATTCTGTAAGCCTCCTTAATTTCTCACTGATTGATCTCTTTACCTTATTCTATTTTGCTCCTAACTACTATATATCTCTCCTCTATTCTCACTTATGGACACGAACCTTAGTTCACCAATACACTTGCACTTTAAAAGCTCTTTGTTCTTCTCTATTACTTGCAATCTTCACTGATCTAGCCGACTGTAAGCCAAGGCTAGCTATTGCACAACATCTGCTTTATACTGTGTGTTCTCTTTCCGTAACTGGTATGTCTCAATTCAATTTCTAAGTCTAAAACTCTGTGTGTTTCATTGTTGTTTTAGTTCATTGATTATGAGTTCCAATCCTGTTCCTGTTTACTATCTTGTTTGCTCAATATGTAACTAGCATGTCTAAACTACGTTGCCTGATTACTGTTACCTAGCATGTCTGGATTTTGTCCTGTTCAATCTGGGATTAGTATGTCTAATCCATAATGACATGTCTACAATTTTATCTAGCATGCCTCAACCTGTTTTGTTCTATAGGTAATTATCATGTCTACACTAGGAATACTTTTATGGTGTTTGCCTAGTCTGTTCATTTGAATTCATGCCTATTCTACTTCATTGATAAGATCATGCTAAGTTGTGTGCTTAATCTAGTGTTAGTGTGTTTACAACATGGCTTTATTGTGATCTTGGCTCTATCACCTACCCCTTTATAACTAACTTATTAATTCTATAAAACTCTAAAAACTTCTGTGCATCCTGTTGTTTATGTACTCCACTATACACTGATGTGTATTCTATGTGTCCCCAATTCCCACTATTCCTGTGTGAAATCTAATTGTTCTATAATCAGCTAGGATGTTTGCTGATTTTCAAAGTGTTTTACATTGTTCTCAAACTGCTTTGCTACTAAATTAGTTCTTATTTTCAGAAAAACCTCTTTACATCCTAGAGTCATCTCAGTATTGTTATCTTATCAAAAACTTCTCAGTACTGCCTTGGGATCCTCTTGAGATTCCTTTGAACTCTGGAACACTGGGGCTGGCCATTCCACATTGCACATATTTAGTCCCTATTATGAAAAGTCTGGGTGTGAGCACTGCCCGGGATCCTTGAGGTCCTTAGGGAACTCTGACACATCTGGACACAAAATTGGTTGTGAAATCCTTGGCATTTGAGACTTCTGAAGCCCTGGTATTCCCAAGTTTGCTTTGGGCCTACTTCAGACTCCCTATAGTCTAATTTATATTTCATTTGTGTAATTCATTCAATCATTGGTCTGTAATAATTAATTGTAAACAGATATTGGGGTGGCTAATGAAAAGGGAGGGTAGCTATATGATCTTATGGGTAATACAGGGTAGAGATCATGTTTCTAGGCTTTACATTATGCAAATCTGCATTAGAAATCATGTTCTAGGATTGCTGTGTTCATTTGCAGTCAAACCATGTTAAATATGTGCATTAGACCTCTTGTTTAGGGCATTCACGTTTATTGCTTCAGCGTGTTGCATGCTCAATTCTTGATTCCGCACAGGTACTGACATCTAGACACCCTGCTACTAAATAATCTTAATAAAAATTGTCATTCCTGTATGCATTAGATACCATGTTCTTAGGAATTTTGTTTGCATCTGTTTGAACCACGTCTATTTTGATTAAAATAAATAACTATCCATGAAAAAGTTTAAAACAGCCTCACGCATAGGTATCATGTCTCTAAACACAAATTGGTATAAAGCATCTGTTATAACCTGTATCACTTAGATCAGCATGCTCATAGGTCGAATAATCTTAAATTGTCAGACAGTTCCTATAATTGTGATTGCGTATGGTCCCACGCCTAGGCAAGCCTTAGGTGATTAATGTCTTTATACAAAACTGGAAACTGCGTTCTGATCATTTAAAACTGCATAAGGCTTACATGTTTTAAAATCAGTAGGCAAACTTATTAGGACCCTACCATTGAGTTTTGAAACAGTGTTGCATATTCTGTGTATTGATGTTCACCTAGACATCCTGTCCTAAGATATTTTCTAAAACTACCCAAATCTGTGTTTGGGACGTGCTGTTTATTTGCCTATATACATATGGAGGTAAACATGAGCCTTTTAACTGTTTTTCCCCTATTTGCTTGTCCTACATGTTATTTGTTTGTCGCTTAGATTTTTCCTTTTAAATACCTTAGGATTGTCTAGAACTGCCCAGATTTAGAGGTCCTAAGCTTCTTCAGGACCACAAGGAAGGGACGGGTAACAGCACGCTTAGAGTTCGTTAATAAAAACTCGCTTAATAACCACTAAGGGGTGGGTAAAGGGGTAGAAAAAGGATATGATGACCTGTGCGCTAATGCAACGTGTAGCCCCTCTCATTGAGGAGTGATTACCGGGCATTGCATGGATATGATCCTATAGGATAAACAACTTAGGACCCCCTTTCCTTTACATATGTGTGCTTAGACTGCTTAAAAGTCTTTATGTGTGCTTAGAAGTCTTTATTTCTTTTACATATGTGTGCTTAGACTGCCTATTTGCTACTTGACTAATTCACAAAGTAAGTTTGCCCGGGACCCACCATTGTGGACTTTGAGGGGTGCCTGACACCTTCCCCTTGGAGTAACTTCAAGCCCTTACCCAATCTCTGGTAATATCAATTGGTTTTTTTTTATAAATGACTCGTAATAGGTGCCTTGACGCACCTTAACTCGTTAGGTGGCGACTCTTCAAATTCTTGTACCCCTTTCCCAAAAGGAAACGAGTTGTCCCAATAATGTCGAAAACCCTGACTATCCGCAAGGAGAGAAAAAGGGGGTGCGACAGCATGGCGACTCTACTAAGGATTCTAGGCTTTTACCTGCACCCTTTCCCTTTCCCCTTTATGTGCAATTAATTGTTTACTTTCCCAAGTATTTATTTTCCCAAAATGAAACTGACATGTTTCTTTGTTTTCTTCTGTAACCGCTTTCAATTATAATTGTTGTATTTATCGCTTTTATAATGTGCAAATACGTGACAACATGTTGTTTATTGCTTATTTATTGCTGCATAATGATGCTCAACATCATACTCCACTCTTGCCTATACAAATCCTATAGCAACGCTTGATGAGAGGTTGCGCTCTTCCAATTTATATAACCCTTTAAATTCGGAAAGGCTTATTTGCAGTAAAATTAGTCGATCAGCAATGCAGTCGACGGTTCCGTGCCTTTCCCCCTCAAGTTGTCCACTCGAGGGTACCGGTATAAACCTCCACACAAACCTTACTTTTGTTATATTGTACATGCATCATGGTCAAACCTAGCTGGGTTAATGTGTCATCCGCACAATAACCCTTTTAGACAAGCCTTGTCAAAAAGTCCACTGGGATTTTCATAATCCCAACGGACGCAATCACGTTCTGTGCATTAATTTGGAGATTAAATGCCAATATGCTAATCATAAGTGTATAAATAGTCGAGTCTGGTGGGGGAAAGGGGCCTAACCATTTTTGTCTTGCAGAAAATGAGGCATGAGGTCCCCAGATTTGGTATGGTTAGCAATATTCCACCAATGCTCCTAGATTGGTGGGAAGACCTTCCTTCAAGTGATAAGAAACACGTGAGAGCATATGGGCAACTTACCTTCTCTTCTGAACATCCAGCTGAACAATATGTTGATTGAGGCTGCGACTTTGTTTTGGGATAGTGAAAGAGTCGTATTCCACTTTGGGAATGTTGAAATGACGCCACTCTTAGAAGAAATAGGAGGACTGGATGGACTAGCTTGGGAAAGCCCTGGGCTGTT
This sequence comes from Nicotiana undulata, assembly GCA_005239495.1. NCBI lineage: Eukaryota > Viridiplantae > Streptophyta > Magnoliopsida > Solanales > Solanaceae > Nicotiana > Nicotiana undulata. The sequence continues at coordinate 29,639 of ML282978.1, forward strand.
GGTACCTGAAAATCGCACGGGTAAAGGGTTTCTGAAAATAATGGGGTTGAAGAAAAATACTTAACTGGAGTGTCTGGAACAATCCTACATACCTTTTTAATACTTGTATGAAAGATACAGTCACAGCAAATCATACCGTACCTATCATGACGAGTTCTTCGGCACATCTTTGGGTCACATCCACCGTAGAGTGTTTGCGTTTATTGTGTGCTTTTTGGGATTGATAGTGTTCCCGACGAAGAGGGAAAGGATTCATACTAGACTAGCCATGGTCGCCAGGACCTTGATGGAAGGGATCAATGGAAAAACGTACAACATTGTCCCTATGATCTTAGCTGACATTTACCGAGCCTTGGAGCGTTGTCAAAGAGGGGTTAAACATTTTGAGGGTTGTAACTTGTTGCTGCAATTGTGGCTATTAGAACATCTTCAAAGGGGTCAATACCGCCAAGAACTTCCGCGAAGGGCTTGGAATGACCATATTTCTTTCCATCACCCCAAGCGGATGACCTACATTCCGGACATATTTGCTCAGCCGGAAAGTGCCAATGAGTGGATGGAATTCTTTGACAATCTGACCGAGGAATAAGTGAAATGGATGTTCGAATGGTTCCCAACGGACGAGTTTATCATCAGAACCAGGGATGCACCACACCCAGTGTTGATTGGGTTGAGAGGCATATACCCATATGTTCCTATTCGAGTCATGAGGCAGGCAGGCAGGAAGCAGGTTGTACCAAGGGTTGCGAAGATGGGTCACTTCAGAGCATATTTCTAGGATGACGACGTCCTCTACAAGTTCCAAGCTCAACATATGTGGCACTGCAAAATCATCATGGAGGAAAATTTTATTGAGCCAGATAGATACCATGATGGATGTGCAGCTCTCTACCCGACATGGTCGGAGGACGACCTATATGGGGCAGTGAGGTCGGGGATCAGTCGAGGCAATAGAATCACATATGAAGATGCTGAGGCTCAGGTCAAGTACAACCGGCTGCGCAAAAGGGTCCACTATTCGGAGAATGACCACCGGGAAATACATGAGACTAATAGGAGGCTGATCGAGGAGTGGAAAGAGATGGCTATCATTGCCAACAGAAAGCTGGAATATCTGGAGTGAGGTAGAGTGGAGCTGGAGGGCAAAGTCATAAAAAGGATCGAGGATTGCCAGAACGCTAAGGGGAATGAAGGAGTACACTTGGCTAGAGCATACCTGCTGTTGGGACTGCGCGAGCTGGGGAACTTGTTTGATGGAATCAAGAATATCGAATCTAGGGAAGGTCTTTCTGGGACCAAATAGGCTAGATTAACCTTTTGCTTTCATAAATGTAATAAGGCCAAGTGCCATTAGTGACTTATTTCCTATTATTATTTTAGAATTGTTTTGGGATTCGTCTATTTTATATTAATGAAATGAGGCAATTTGGTATCTAAGTTCTCCAAATCAACTTGTCGCTAGGCCTACCTCGGGCACAACGAGGCACCCAAAATTAGGACACATTCACAATTCTGCAATATGTGTTTAAATACTGCAAATACTTTTGTCATAATCCTCAGTGACTTGGCTACCTTTTATTTTTATTTTATTTCTTTTGATTATTCCCCTTCCCCAAAGGTTGGTTCGTGCATTCTGGCACCATCAACATATCATACAAGATCCAGGGGGCCTTCACCTTATCATCCTCTGTTGAGTCAAGAAACTGAATGGTTTTGAAGAATGACAGAGTTAAACCAGGTCCATCATGGAATACATAGACATGCAGACTGAATGGCACAAGAAGAGTTCACACACATGAGATAAACATCATCACTGAATTGAGGGGATATCTCCTAAGCGAAAAGATTGCAAATTGATTGGGAGACGGACTTCGTATACAGGAAGGACAAAATCAAGATAGAGGAGGATCTAGGAAGTTGAGATCAACTCAAACTCTTCCACCAAGGAAGAGTTGCATTAGATTTCTACTTCAACGTCTCAACTACTGATCCTATATATTGTCATAGTGTTCCTGCTGAATGGTGCGCACAAACAAAGAAGTGAAACAAGGATTGAGAGAAAAATTACCAAAGCAATTTTGCAAGCAGTTCATGTGAAGAATTCCTGTGTGACTCAAAAGCTACTTGAACCAGTTCGAAGAACTAGTTCCATCTGTTATCTTTTGAGTCTAGTTGTTTGTAGTAAGTGATTACAAATTGTATCTTTCAGCTTTATCTAGAAGCAATTGTAATAGGTACACAGTATTCAGGTTAGAGTTAACCTGAAGCTTGTCGCAGTTAGCTAGAGGCTAGTTTTCCACAAGGGGATTAGAGTTAGTCCTTAGGTTTACAAAAGAGTTTATTTTGTAAATGTTGTTTGG
>ML282978.1:32333-54827 GCA_005239495.1 Nicotiana undulata
AAAAACCCCCCCCCCCCCCCCGTGTGTGGTATTGACGTATAAAACATCAATTTATATTAGAGAGGGTTATCCTTGAACAGGTTAATACCTTAGGAAAAGATCAAAATGAGTGCACCACCTGGAAACTGGGAAGGACGATCAAGTGCGATGCCACCACTCTTCAACGGGCAGTACTACTCCCGATGGAAGAACATGATATATGACCGCCTAATTGGGGAAGACTATGAACTATGGGACATAGTCACTGATGGTCCTTTGGCTACTATGAAAAAGACCGCTGAAGGAGTAGACGTGCCAAAGACAATGGCTGATTGCACTGCTGAAGACTTAAGAAAATGGGAGAATAATGCTAAAGACAAAAAGTGACTAGTGTGTGGACTTGGTCCAGATGAGTATAGTAGAATCCAAAGCTGCACCACTGCCAAAGAAATTTGGGATACCTTGAAAGTGGCTCATAAGGAACACCTCAAGTGAAAAGGGCAAGAGAAACTCTACTATACTCACAATATGAAAACTTCACTATGAAGGAAAGAGAGACAATCCAAGAGATGTATACAAGGTTCACAACACTGACAAATGAACTTAAGTCTCTTGGAAGGGTCATTCTTGAAGAAGATAGGGTTGAGAAAATTTTGACCAGAGTTTTGCCAATCTCTTGGGAAAGCAAGATCACAGCAATCCAGGAATCCAAGAACATGGCAAATGAGCTAATTGGAAATCTCACTGCCTACGAACTCAGAAGGTAGACAATAAAAATGGATGCTCCTAAGAAGGAAAGAAGTCTGGCACTAATAATCACGGAGGGAGCATATCTGGAAGAAGATGAGATGTCCATGATAACCAAGAAATTCAGAAACTACCTCATAATAAAGAAGGGCATCTCAAGAGGTGGAAACTACAACAAAGCAAAAGCTCCAGAAAATCCAACAAACGAGGGATGCTACAAATGTGGAAAAACTGACCATCACATCAAGAACTGTCCTCAGTGGGAAGTGGAATGGAAAAAGGAAAGATTTGAACGAAGGAGCCGGAAGAAGAAACTGGTCCATCCCAAAAAAACCACAACGAAAGCTATGGTTGCCGCTTGGGGAGAAAGCTCAGACGAAGAATCTGAAGATGGAGATGGAGAGGAACAAGAACTCATGGCAATTGGCGAATCAGATGAGGAATCTTGTGAAGAACCATAGGTTCAAGTGAAAGGAAGCAGCCAGTTATGGTACTTGAATAGCGGCTGCTCAAAACACATGACAGGGAACAAGGAACAGTTCCTTTCACTTGAAAAGCTCAAAGGAGGAAATGTCTCCTTTGGAAATGGGAAGAAAGGTGAAATTATTGGGGTTGGTAAGGTAGGTAAGGATGACACACGTTCTGTTGAGAATGTGTACTTGATAGGTGGCTTGAAATATAACCTGATTAGTGTGTCACAACTGTGTGATATGAGGTAACCTGGTTGCATTCACTTCCACTAAATGTTTTGTGATAAATCTTATTACTGACAAGATTGTCTTGCAGGGAAAAAGAGTGAATGACATATATGTCATAGACCTGTCCACACTATCAGAAAATAAACTCACTTGTTTAAGTGTGTTGGACAGTGATCCTCTCCTTTGGCACAAAAGACTTGGTCATGCAAGTCTAAATCATCTTAACAAACTAGTCTCCAAGGACCTAGTGGTAGGTCTCCCTAACATTAAGTTCAAGGAAGAAAAAGTTTGTGAGGTATGTGCAAGGGGGAAGCATGTAAGATCATCGTTCAAAAGCAAGAAAATAATTAGTACCACTAGGACGTTGGAACTAGTTCATATGGATCTATGCGGTCCTATGAGAACCTTGAGCAGAGGTGGTAAGAAATATGTAATGGTGCTAGTTGATGACTACTCCATGTTTACCTGGACTTTTTTTCTGACATCTAAAGATGAAGCATTTGATATGTTTACTTCATTTGTTAGAAAAACTCAAAAACAGTTTGGAAATCAACTTGCATCAATAAGATCTGATCATGGCACTTAATTTGAAAATGCAAAGTTTGCTGAATTTTGTGATGAACATGGCATAAAACACAACTTCTCTGCCCCTAAAAATACACAACAAAATGAAGTTGTTGAAAGAAAGAACAGAACTCTTGAAGATATGGCCAGAACCATGCTTCTTTCTAGTAAACTACCCCATAGCTCTGGGCAGAAGCAATAAACACTACATGCTATATAATAAATAGATGCATGACCAGACCACTTGTAGAGAAAAATCACTATGAGTTACTTAAAGGGAGAAAGCCCAACATATCCCACCTTAGGGATTTTGGATGCAAGTGCTTTATGCACAACAATGGCAAAGACTCCCTAGGTAAATTTGATCCCAGAAGTGATGAGGGGGTATTCTTGGGATATTCATCACATAGTAAGGTTAATAAAGTATATAATAAAAGAAATATATGTGTAGAAGAGAGTGTGCATGTTGTCTTCGATGAAACTAACATTCTATCTGAGAGACAGGAACAGGAAGATGAGGAGATTGGACTGGTCAGAAACAATGATCAAACTGGAGAAAATATGGAAGATGGAACAGGTGATGGACTAGGTCCAACTACCCTAAGCAACCTGACAGGGGGAACTCAACAGCAAACCTCATTGGAACTTGGCCCTGATCCTGTTCCACAGCAACAAGGAACTATGGGATCATCAAGTTGTGAACAATTGGTCTTAAAACCACACATATATCAGAGTTCTCACCCCATTGAGAACATCATAACAGACTTAACATCTGGAATCAAAACCAGATCCTCCTTGAAAAATCTGTGTGCTTTTGATGCTTTTCTATCCTTGATCGAACCAAAGAATGCTGCTGAAGCCTTACAGGATGCTGACTGGGTAAATGCCATGCAGGAAGAACTAAATCAATTTGAAAGAAGTCAAGTTTGGCATCTGGTACTCAGACCAATAGATAGATCAGTGATTGGCACAAAGTGGATCTTCATAAACAAACTTGATGAAGATGGAATGGTTACAAGAAACAAGGCCAGACTGGTCGTCCAAGGATATAGTCAAGAAGAGGGCATAGACTATGATGAAACTTTTTCTCCGGTAGCAAGACTGGAGGCAATCAGGCTCCACATAGCATTTTCTACCTACATGGAATTTACTCTCCACCAGATGGATGTCAAGAGTGCTTTCCTCAATGGCTACCTAAAAGAGGAAGTATTTGTCAAACAGCCTCCAGGATTTGAAAGCAAGGAAGCACCTTACCATGTGTACAAACTTGACAAGGCCTTGCATGGACTCAGGAAAGAACCAAGAGCATGGTATGAGCGGCTATCTAAATTCTTGCTTGAACATGGCTACAAAAGAGGTAAAATTGATAGCACCTTGTTCTTAAAAGAAAAGGTAAGGATCTCCTGGTAGTACAAATATATGTAGATGACATAATATTTGGGGAAACCTCTGAAAAGTTAAGTAAGGAATTTGCTAATCTTATGGGGAGTGAATTTGAGATGAGCATGATGGGTGAGCTTAATTTCTTTTTAGGCTTACAAATTAAAAAAAAAACCCAAATGGAACTATGATCCATCAGCAAAAATATGTGAAAGATTTGCTCAAAAGATTCAAAATGGAAGACTCAAAAGAAATTGACACTCCCATTGCAACAGCCACAAAATTAGATGTAGATGAACCTGGTTCATCTGTTGATCAAAAGTTGTACAGAGGGATGATTTGGTCTTTATTATATCTTACTTCCAGTAGACCTGACATTGTTTTTAGCGTAGGGCTTTGTGCGAGATTTCAGGATAATCCCAAGGAGTCCCATCTAACTGCAGTGAAGAGAATCCTGAGATATCTGAAAGGCACCTCTGACCTATGCCTTTGGTATCCTAAAGGTAGTAATTTCGATCTGGTAGGATATGCTGATGCAGATTATGCAGGCTTCTTGTTAGACAGGAAAAGCACCTCAGGCATGGAACATTTGTTAGGCTCTTGCCTTGTGTGTTGGGCCACCAAGAAACAGAACTCAGTAGCTCTGTCTACTGTTGAGGCTGAGTACGTGGCTGCAGCCTCATGTTGTGCTCAGTTACTATGGATTAAGCAACAACTCATGGACTTTGGTATAGAGGTTGGATGCATTCCTATTTTCTGTGACAACACTAGTGCTATTAGTATGACGAAGAACCCGGTTCATTATAAGAGAACCAAGCACATAGATGTTAGACACCATTTCCCAAGAGATAATTATGAAAAGAGAATGATCTCAATTGAATTTTGTGTTACTGACAAACAAATCGCTGACATCTTCACTAAAGCACTAAGTAGAGAGCATTTTGAGAGAAACATGTTAGAATTAGGGATGATTAAGATCACCTAACTGAACCTATTCAAAACAAAAAAAAAATTGCTAGAATCTCTGAAATATGTAAATAATCAGAATAACCGTTGCTCAGTTTCATGTCTTAAATGCCATACTCTCTTGCCATGTATTAATATGACTCGTTGGTTGCTAATGATGTTTCTCTATTTTTGTAAATTGAGGCCAAAACAAGAGACTCTAACACGATGAACCTGGTTCATCATTGTTGGTTCATCTGACTGAAAAGGTACGTGCTCATCACTATACACTTATTGAAATAACTATAGTCACTCATGAGCAGTACTCTATCCATATTAAGCCTATTTCAAAATGTCGGTACTTATCTCCAAATGAACATGTTCCAAAGAGTCCAATCAAAGTTTAATTAGCCTAGATTGTAGGGAGTCATAACTGTCACTTATCACTGACACTCCTGAGCCGATTAGACTCCCACTTGACCAAGAATTACACATGTTGCACATTTATTAACCACATATTTAAAAACCCATTATTACCACTCTAATTCTTCACTCTCTCTTCTTCAAAAAGGGATAATCGTCGAACCAAGTTCATCATTCTACTCAATCAAATTGATCAAGGTCCTTTAATCTCCAAAACTTCATAACCATGTCTTCTACACCACATCCTCATCAACCACTCCAGAATACAGTATCACGTGTGAGGATACTGGTTCCAACTCTCCATCACAACAAAGTTCTTCCACCCAATCTCCATCGAGTTCCTCCACTCCTCAAAACATTCCAGTTCCAGAACCCACTTCTTCTCCCCCAACAGCTCCAGTCATAACACCAAGCCCCACTCCAGTACCCAGAAAACGGCGAGTGAAAAGGCTAGCCAGGAAATTTGTTGCTTCTGGCTCTCTTGCTCAGAAATTAAATGCAAAGCTCCAGGCAAGCCAGGCCCAAGATTCTGAAAACTCAAGCGAATCTTTCAAGTCCGCAAATGAGGAGGAAGCAACTGGTTCTTCAGACACTGAAAAGTTAACTTCTGAAATTAGGTATGATCATGTCATTGCTGAAAATAGGTTCATATTAATTGGGTATGTAGTAGATGTGGAGATTTCTGATAGGAGAATAAATGGTGGTAAAAATAAGGGAAAAGAAATTGAGAGAGAGGGCGAAAGAAGTTCTGAAAGGGGAACAGGGGAAGAAGATGCTACACTGGCAATTTGTGGTCCTGCCATAGTGCTGAGGAGGGTGTCAAAAACTTATGGGGAAGCAACTCTGGAGAATCTGCAGAACGATTGGAAAATTTACAGCATGCAACTGATGAACCTGGTTCATCCATCGAGGAGACCTTGGCAGATCTGATGAGAAAATTAGGGGAAAGTTACAAACCCAAAAAGAAAAGAACCCCCAAAGCCAAGAAAACCGATACTCCAGTAACAACCAAGAAAAGAAAAGCCCATTCATCTGCTGATGTACCTGTTCCTAAATGTCACACTACAAGAAGTGCAATCAGGCAGAGTGAAGAGGAGTTGCAGAGAGCTCTGAGGGAAAGTAATAAAAAGAAAGCTGCTAAGGGGAAAGCAAAAGTTGGGGAGCCAGCTGAGGCGGTTGATGTTGATGATGATGAGATGGACCTGGTCCATCAAGAGGAAAAACTGGCACAGGCTGAGGTTGAGACACCCAAGCCCAAGAAGACCAAGACTTTTTCCAAGAAGTCAGCTTCTGTGTCTGCCAAACCTTCAACAGTTGCCAAGAGAACCAGGTCTAAATCAAAGAAAGCTCAATTCAATGATGATGTTAAGTGGAGTGGAGAAGAAACAGAGGAGTCTGGTGGGGAGACAGACAAACTGACAAAGTATGGGAAGCGTACTATTCTGAAAGGGAAGCTTCTTAGGGATATTGAAGAATCCGGGATGATTTATCTTGTGGATACCTTGGATGTGCAGGGCTGGAAGGACTTGGTCCTTCATCTTGACGGCAGGATAGCCAGAAATGAACTTGTGGAATTTATGGAGAATGCGGAGGTCAAGGATGGAAGGGTTTCCACTAAGGTACAGGGGGTTGAGATCTCCTTTGATGACAAGGAGTTGGGCGAGATACTTGGTATTCCCTCTGAGGGATACGATGACTACACCAGGCAGAGGTGGCCAAGCTTGGATGGACTCCCTTCATCCCTTCAAATCACAAGGAAGTTCAGTGAGAATGAGCAGGAGATGGAGCCTAGGGTAGTGTTCAAAAGTGAGATGAGGCCACAACACAAACTGATCTTTGAGTTTGTCATCAAATGCTTACTTCCCAAGCAAGAGCGAAGGCATATTGCAAACTACATGGATCTCACTCTCATGGAGTGCATGTACAGTGGTCGGCAGATTAATTGGCCCTCCTTCATTATTCAACTACTGGACAGGGTGGTTAATGGCTCCAAGGCACATGCCATACCATATGGGTTCATCCTTACGACTGTGCTTGCTTACTTCAAGGTGCCTGTGAAGAAGGCTGAAATGGCTACTGTCAAGGACCATTTTGGGAAGAACACGTTACTGACTTGCGACTATACTGTGAATGTTCCTGAGGATGAACATGGTTCATCAAGGAAAATGCCTGTGAATAGAAAAGTCAGGACGCTTGTGCATGAAGGTGAGGTTAAGGATGCTGAGATCCTTCGATTGAAGACTCGCCTTACAGAGGTTGAATCTGAGCGGGATGCTCTCAAAGCTGAATTAGCAAATGAAAAGGAGAAGAATGAGGGTATACTTCAATAGATGCTCTCTCTTCTTCAAGAAAAGAACCCAACCTCTACCCCTTCCCAACCTTAGATGTTCAGTGCCCTCCTTAAACCCTCTATGACCCAGTTCGGGATTTATTTTGTCTCTTTCTGTTTTCTTTGCTCATGGCTGTGACTATTTTTATTTCTCTTTGTGTTTGGTGCATGAACTATTATCAAATCAATGAATTGTGTTGTTTTTGTTCTTAACTTTATCTCAGTTTCTTAAATAGCCTGCATTTTTGGTTTCTTTTGATGATTAATTCATGATTAGCACCTACAGTTGCCTCAATGGCCATGAGTAATTATTATAGATCTGGTAAGTTTATCATTTTGCAACTTTTCGATGATGCCTAAAGGGGGAAGATGTGCTTTATGAAAAATTGTGATGTTTATAACCTAATGAACCTGGTTTTCTATGATAAATGCTTGATGCTATAAAAAGTGTCAATGTTGGATTGATGTGTCTACAGGTTTAAGCACATAGTTTGTCATCATCAAAAAGGGGGAATTTGTTGAATCAAGAAACTGAATGGTTTTGAAGAATGACAAATGTCCTCAGAGTTGAACCAAGTCCATCATGGAATACATAGACATGCAGACTGAATGGCACAAGAAGAGTTCACACACAGGAGATAAACATCATCACTGAATTAAGGGGATATCTCCTGAGCGAAAAGATTGAAAATTGATAGGGAGACGGACTTCGTATACAGGAAGGACAGAATCAAGATAGAGGAGGATCTAGGGAGTTGAGATCAACTCAAACTCTTCCACCAAGGAAGAGTTGCATCGGATTTCTACTTCAACGTCTCAACTACTGATCCTATATATTGTCAAAGTGTTCTTGTTGAACGGTGCGCACAAACATAGAAGTGAAACAAGAGTTAACAGCAAAATTACCAAGCAATTTGCAAGCAGTTCATGTGAAGAATTCCTGTGCGACTCAAAAGCTACTTGAACCAGCTCGAAGAACCAGTTCCAACTGTTATCTTTTGAGTCTAGTTGTTTGTAGTAAGTGATTACAAATTGTATCTTTCAGCTTTATCTAGAAGTAATTGTAATAGGTACACAGTATTCAGGTTAGAGTTAACCTGAAGCTTGTCGCAGTTAGCTAGAGGCTAGTTTTCCACAAGGGGATTAGAGTTAGTCCTTAGGTTTACAAAAGAGTTTATTTTGTAAATATTGTTTGGCTCATTGACTTAGTGAAGAGTTTGGGAAAATCTTACTGGGAAGTAGGTCGTGGTTTTTTTCACCTTTTGAGCCAGGTGTTTTCCACGTAAAATTGTTGTGTTCTTTTATTTCTGCAATCATTATTCCGCAAACTGTAGAAGTTGGAACACCTAGAAGAACCTGGTTCTTCTATAACGACAGCACTCGAAAATTGGACACCACACAAATCACCCCCTCCCCCCTCTTGTGTGGTATTGACGTATAAAACATCATCCTCCTAGTCCACCTAAAGGCAAAGGCAAAGAGAAGATGGAAGACTTGAATAACATCAGAAAGGAAAATACTACACCAACTGAATATCCAGAGGCTTCTGACAGTCGGGGTACTCAGGTCCCGAATGATGTTGTGTCGCAACTTGAACAAAGGTTATTGAAACTCCAAGGAGAACTTGAACATGTTCGGAACCTAGCGAACTTGTCCTTCTCACTTAGTGTTCTGGATATCAGCCATCCAAACACTCAAAACCACGCACCACCTCAGAATACACCCAACAAACAGAATCCTCCTGCAACTCACCACTATACAACTCCACCAAAAAATCAAACCATCCCACCACAATACCAACAAAACACTTGCCACACTCCATGAAACACCCCACCAATCATTCCTGAACCACAAAATACCACCAACGATCACCTCTATGCTCAAGCACCAGGCCACCAGAATACCCCATATACGTGGAGACTCTACCTCACTCCACCCAACCCATCTCGTACACACTGGAATCTAGTGATAAGGACGTGTTCATCCGGAACTTGGCCGAAGAACTCAAGAAATTGACTAGCCGAGTTCAAGGCGTGGAAGGAGGTAAGGGGATCGAAGTATTGAGTTATGAAGATCTATGTATACAGCTTGATGTGGAACTGCCGGAGGGTTACAAACCTCCCAAGTTTGAAGTGTTTGACGGTACCAGTGATCCCAGGGTCCATCTGAGGACCTATTGTGACAAACTGGTCAGAGTTGGAAGAGACGAAAAGATCCGGATAAAATTGTTCATGAGGAGCCTTACAGGGGATGCTTTGTCCTGGTACATCATCCAGGATCCTAAGAAGTGGTCTAATTGGGTGAGTATGGCATCGGATTTCATGGACCAATTCAGGTTCAACACGGAAAATGCACCGGACGTCTTTTATATTCAGAATCTCAAGAAGAAACCCACTGAAACCTTTCGCGAGTATGCCACGCGTTGGAGGTCGGAGGCGGCCAAAGTCAGGCTGGCATTGGACGAGGAGCAAATGAACAAATTCTTTGTCAGGGCGCAGGACCCGCAATACTATGAAAGGCTGATGGTGATCGAAAATCATAAGTTCTCCGACATCATCAAGCTGGGTGAAGGGATTGAAGAGGGTATCAAGAGTGGGATGGTCACAAATTTTGAAGCACTGCAAGCCACCAATAAAGCACTGCAATCCGGTGGTATATCTAAGAAGAAGGACGCATGAGCGGTAATGGTTGCACAGGGGCCCAAATCTCCATTGATGTATCAAACCTCTCCACTTGCATACCAATCACCTCCACCTACATATCAGCCAACACCTCCACCTACATATCAACCATCGCCTCCACCTACATACCGACCCACATCTCCCAGATTTTCCCAATCGGCCACTGTATATCACACATATAACTCCCAACCATCTCATTTTCAGTCACTTCCAACCCGCCAAAACTTCCCAAGACCTCGACCTAACTTCGACCGCAGGCCACCCAAATAGTATAATGCCATCGCCGAGCCCATTGACCAGCTTTATAAAGGCTAAAAATTGCTGGTTACGTCACTCCCATCCCTGCTGTAGCCACAGAGAATCCATCCCAATGGGTCAATCCAAACAAAACTTGTGCATACCATTCGGGCATGAAAGGACATACCATCGATGAATGCCACTCTTTGAAGGAAAAAATCAAGGCTTTGATCGACAATAAAATCATCTAAGCAAAGGAGGTTACTCCTAATGTTCGCAATAACCCCCTCCCAGACCACAGGGGTGGAGGCGTCAATGTGATAGAAATAGATGAAGAATGGGACCCAGAGGGGTCAATCGGGTTAACCAAAGAAGGTGATGATCCCAAGAAGCCAGCAGTTACACTCAATCCCATTATAGTACAGATACAATTGTTAGGAAAGGTTGAGGTAGCCACATCAGTCCCGTTCAAAGTTTGAAGTAGCACCACCTACAAACATGCATGTGCCATTTGAGGTTGAAGTAGTGCCACCTGCTACGGCACCTAGCCCATTTGAAGTAAGGTTAGCCACACCATTCATAGTGACTGTATCCTCCACATCGCCTTTTGACACTAAGGATGTGCCTTGGGATTACATAGTTGAAGCTAGAAAAACGGGAAAGACCAAGATAGAAGAAGTTGGTGTTGCACAAGGGATGACTAGGACCGGAAGGGTCTACACACCCGAACACTTGGGAGAGTCCAGCAAGCAGGCTTCTAACAGGCCTCTGGTGATCAAAACAGGCCCAGATGACCTTTGGAGGAAGGTTCAAGCTAGGGAGTACTCAGTCATAGATCATCTGAACAAGACTTCGGCCCAGATATCTATCTTATCATTGTTGCAGAATTCGGAAGCACATAGGAGTGCCCTGATGAAAGTGTTGAACGAAGATTATGTGCCTAATAACATCACAAGCGGAGATATGGCTAACATGGTGGGGCAGGTATTAGAAATTCACAAGATTACTTTCCACGAGGATGAACTACCACCTGAAGTTTTGAGTCACAACAGGGCAATATACATTACCGTGCAATGTGAAGATTACTTCATTACCAGGGTTCTGATCGATGAAGGGTCTAGCCTTAACATTTGCCCATTGACAATACTAAAAAGGTTGGGCAAGGGACTGGAAATACGAGAGGGATCTATGAATATGAAGGCGTTCGACGGGTCTCAAAGGCTCACCATTGGAGAAATCAGTCTTTGTCTGCATATGGGGCCTACATGGTGTGAGGTCGAATTTCAGGTTTTAGATATATCCGCGTCCTACAATCTGCTACTAGGACGACCATGGATACATGCCGCCGGGGCTATGGCATCGACTTTGCATCAGGCGGTAAAATTTGAGTGGAATCATCAGAAGGTAATTATCCATGGAGATGGGAGCAACCCCATCTACAACCGCCAGACTATCCCGGTAGTTGAGGGTAGAAGAAGGCTTGGCGGTTGTAGATGGGGTTGCTCCCATCTCCAACCGCCAGACTATCCCGGTAGTTGAGGGTAGAAGAAGGCTTGGCGGAGAAACTTACCACCACATCGAGCGGGTCAATGCCATCGATAAAGATAATTGGTGGGATAGCAATATAGACAGCATGATGAATTGGAGTGGATATGAACCTGGAAAGGGTCTCGGCAAGAATCTTCAGGGTATTTCCAAACCGATACAGCTGAAGCGTCACGGCACTACCTTTGGCATCAGTACACTTGGCAAGAGTACAATGAATGTCGCCACCATGGCGTGGTCCTTACTATCCATTGGATCATCACATACCGCACTTGGAACAAACTTTCCAACAAGCCGACATCATATGGGGATCAGAAGAGGAGGAAGCATTAGCATCCTTAAGGAACTTATTCCTGGAGGACGAGGATATGGACTGTTGTGTAATTGTCGAGGAGGATGATGAGGAAGGCCCTACCATCCCAGCTGTGAGAAAGGGATCATTCCTCAGAAACTGGATTGTCCGACCATCCATGGCCCGACGAGTCCCGAGGTAGCAAGGCTGAACAAGCGATGTTTATTTTGTTTGCTAATGATTTGCTTCTTGCATTTCTATTTTAAATAAAATCTCCAGTGTTCCATAAACGTTTGTTTAAATTATTGAAAATTGCTTTTATGTTTCAACGAATCAACATTTATTATTATCATTTTTCTCTCCTACTTTTATCTATACAGCATTACTATTTCCTGTCTTTATGAACCAATGACTGTGACATGCAATGAGACAACGCAGCAAAAGGACAGTGATTCGAAAGAAGAAGATATCATACCGGAGGTAATCGTCAGAGAAGTAGAGGACTTAGAGAACAAGCCTAAGTCCAATATGGACGAAACTGAGGTAATCAACTTGGGAGATTCAGAGTCTGTTAAAGAAACTCGCATCAACATCCATTTGTCACCGTCAGAGAAGGAAGAGTACACACAATTCTTGAAGGAATATGAGGACATCTTTGCATGGCCATACGACGATATGACCAGATTAAGTACATCCATCGTGGCTCACAAGTTTCCACCAATCCAATGTTCCCGCCAGTGAAGCAGAAGCTCCGAAAGTTCAAGCCTGATATGAGTCTGAAAATCAAGGAGGAAGTCACTAAACAAATCAACGCCAAGGTCCTCAGGGTAGTTGAATGCCCAACATGGTTAGCCAACATCGTGCCAGTACCGAAGAAGGATGGAAAGGTCAGGGTTTGTGTCGATTACCGGGATCTCAACCAAGCCAGTCCGAAGGATGACTTCCCCCTTCCAAACATACACATCCTAATCGACAATTGTGCCAAACATGAGCTCCAGTCATTTGTGGATTGTTTTGCCGGTTACCATCAGATCTGGATGGACGAGGAGGACGCTAAGAAAACCACTTTTATTACGCCATGGGGAGTATATTGTTACAAGATGATGCCATTCGGCCTAAATAATGCTAGGGCCACTTACATGAGGGCTATGTTTACCACCTTTCATGACATGATACATAAGGAGATCGAGGTATATGTGGACGACGTCATCATCAAATCGAAGAAAGCCATGCAGAATGGATAAAGAGTCGTTGTGAGCAGCTAGCTCTCATGGACGGAAAGAGGATGACTGCAGTGAGTCATGGGCAGCTATATCATAACAGGATGTCCAGAGCCTTCAACAAAAGAGCCAAGCCGAGACAGTTCACATCGGGGCAGCTGGTGTTGAAGAAGATCTTTCCACATCAAGATGATGCTAAAGGGAAATTCTCTTTTAACTGGCAAGGTCCGTATATGGTCCATAGAGTACTAACAGGAGGAGCTCTTATACTTGCAGAAATGGACGGAGAAATATGGCCAAAACCGATCAACTCAGATGCATCAAGCGATATTATGTGTAACTCTTTATGCTTTTCTCAAACGATGTAAATTGAACTACGCTCGACCTGATTCCCATTTAAGAGGGGATACGTAGGCAGCCCTATGGGTTCGCTTACAATTCAATAAAAATCTTATTTTCCCCCGCAATCAAAAATTGGGGCAGAATTTTGAGGAGGACCCTCAAAATTCCGAAGCAAGTTCAGTCGATCGCAACATGTACAACAGTCAGAGACGTCAATCCAGCTAACTGGGGCAGAATTTTGAGGAGGACCCTCAAAATTCCATAGCAAAAGAGGTTGCAATGTCTTGGGTCTTGTCACGGACGTTGGTTCATCTAAAATTCTTAAAATATATTTTTACTATGTCTTTTCAAAACTACGCATGCTTGCTTGCAAAAAATAGCTCTGTTTAGCAAACGCTACCCTGATGATTTGAACAGGATCTTCAGACCAAGCGAAGCAAGTCAAGCTAGCCGACGGGGGCACGAACCGACCTCCCCTTTTACAGAACTCATGATTTTCCTTTGGATGCAGGAACAAAGAATAAACATGCCTCGAAGTCACAACCTTCATAATAACCGCAATACTGAAATTTGCTACCAGCTAAGAAATTCTGCTATTATCTGCTATTTAGTCTATTTTTTGCATAGGGCTAAACGTTTCCTTCATCTTGCATGAGGTTAAGCTCTACCTCCGCATTTGTATAAGACTAATCTCTGCCTTTATCGGCATGGGACTAAGCCATGTCCCACATCTAGCATGAGGATAAACTTTGCCTCCATATTTGCATAAGGCTAATCTCTGCCTTTATATGCATGGGACTAAGCCTTGTCCCGCATTTGCATAAGGCTAATCTCTGCCTTCACCTGCATGGGACTAAGCCCTGTCCCGCATTTGTTTAAGCTCTACCTTCATCCTTCATGAGGCTAAGCTCTGCCTCAATCTTCATAAGGCTAATCTCTGCCTTCACCTGCATGGGATTATGCCCTGTCCCGCATTTGCATAAGGTTAAGCTCTACCTCCATCCTGCATGAGGCTAAGCTCTACCTCCATCTGCATAAGGCTAATCTCTGCCTTCACCTTCATGGGACTAAGCTCAGTCTCCATCTTGCATGAGGCTAAGATCTGCCTCCACATTTGCATAAGTCTAATCTATGCCTTCATTTGCATGAGACTAAGCTCTGTCTCCGTACCTGCTTGAGGCTAAGCCCTGCCTCCATTCGCATAAGGCTAATCTCTGCCTTCATTTGCATGAGACTAAGCTTTTTCTCTATACCTGCAAGAGGCTAAGCCCTGCCTCCATTCGCATAAGGCTAATCTCTGCCTTCATTTGCATGGGACTAAGCCATGTTCCGCATCTTGCATAAGGTTAAGCTCTACCCCCGCATCCTGCATGAGGCTAAGCTCTGCCTCCATCTGCATAAGGCTAATCTATGCCTTCATTTGCATGAGACTAAGCTCTATCTCCATACCTGCATGAGGCTAAGCTCTGCCTCCAATTTACATTCCTTTCACCGAGACCAAGCGTTGTCTCTCCGACATTATCTTCTTTGCTCTTCTTTCGGACTAAGCTCTGCCCTCAGCTTCACAAGACTAAGCCTTGTCTTGTTGACATCAATTTATTGCATTTCATGGGCTGAAATATCGCCAACTATCCAAAGGCGTCATAGTCTAAAGGCATTATCCTCATAGTCGGAAGACACCATGTCATGGCCTGAGGATCTCTCAAAATTGCATATCATTATTCAAAGGCGTCATAGTTCGGAGGCACCATCTTCATGGCCCAAGAACATCATTTCATGGTCTGCGAATCTCTCACTGAAAAACTCATGGCCCAGGACTTCATGGTCCAAGGAAGTCATCCTCAACTGTCCGAAGACAACTTTCATGGTCCGAAGGGAATCTGCATCACGTTTAAATTTTCGCACGAATATATGCGTGTAGTATCTCTATTTGCAGGTGATCCGGTAAGCAATCCCGCTCCAGTCCATTCGACCTCTCGCCACAACCATTCTTTCACCTATCCCGAATCTCGTGTTCGTTCTTCTGATGACTTCATCGGTATATTCCACCGATGAACCCAGAACTACACACAGCCTGGTTTCTGTAAAACTAGGGATATGTAGGCAGCTCAGAAGCCAGAGCGCGACCTAAATCTCTCAAACCATCTCGCTCGGTCACAATTGGCCATTATATCTTTACCCGAAGACTCTTTTATCCTTTCCGGGTAAAGAGGGACAGCTGATGATACCCAATTTTTTCCAAAATAGTTTTAAAATGCATATATGTCTTCAAAATCATGCATTAGCATCAATTGGTATTTTTCCACAATTTCTACATTTTTACATTAATTTGCCCTAGCATTTTATTTTTTAAATAATTATAAAATTGCATCACAAATGATTTCAAAACATTTCTTGATTAAATATTACTATTTATGGTCCTATTAAGTCCAAATTATTTCATAAATAGCTAAATTGGCACTTTTTGGCTATAATTGCAATAACTCTGCAATTATAGCCCATCCATACATTCTTTGCATTATTTTTACCAGAAATTAGTCCTTTGTATTTTTAAATACTAAATAACTATTTTTAAAACATTTCTTTGCATAAAATTCATTTTTGTAATTGGTTAATTATTTTTACAAATTAATTTAAATCAACTATTTGGGGTATTTAAATAATAGCCTCTTTTATATCAATTTTAGCCTAAAATCTACCAGCCCAACACCCCTTATAAAATTAGCCTAATAGGCCCAGGCCCAATACCCTCATCTGTCCGACCCAAAACCCCTTGGCCAATCATGGCCGTTGATCATTTTTTATTAACGACCCAGGATCCCCTTACCTTAATTAAACCATATTCCCCCCCCCCCTCTAACCCTAATCATTTCTCACCCCTCCCCACCGTCACTCTCCTCTCCGTCTCTCATATGCTCTCTAACTCTAACCCTAATTCTCCCTCGCCGTCACTCACCTACTGTTGTTCATGGTGGTTCTTCACCACCCCAGGCCTCTAACGACCTCTTCAATGCTGGGTACCTCCATCTCTAAGGTCCTTGAGAAGATTCTCAAGGGACCAGGGCTAGTCTGCTTACGCCTTTGGGTTTCTCTTGCCTGTTTCAGGCCATTTTGGCTCAATTTTGAGTAAGAACTTCTTATTTTCGTCTTAAATCCGTGGATTAGTCTATGTTCTCATCTCTGATCTACTTCTGGAAACCTTAAATTTTGTCTTTTGATCTTCTCAGATCTGAGAAGAATCGGACCTATTTCACATATTTTTCATAAAAACCTTCTTGTCTTTCGATTGATTCTCCGTTTTGCCAAAATCTTAGGTTTACGGAACTCACCTTCTCAAAGGTTTTCTGATGTTTTTCGAGTGTTTAATCATTGTTCCTAAGTGTTACTGGTTGATTCATGCTAAGATTGTTCGTATTTTAGTTGATTTATGCTAAAACCCCAATTTTTGACATTTTTGCTTTGATTCTGAGTTTGACCGTGTTACTTGTTACACTGTTTTGTCCTATGCTTTGATTATTATGATTTCTCCTTAGTCTAACTTAAACGTCTTGTGATTTTTACCCTAGTATGTCTCTATTAGGGTTTCTGATTCGATTCTCGACTGATTTTGTGTGTTTATACTCAGCCTATTTGTGTATTTGTGGAACCATATATTATTCTCCTTTAAATCAATATTATTTTCGAGTTTTGATTCACTGATTTGCCCTGTTAAATCCTATGTGTTGATTCTTGATTATTTCCCTATTTTTAGACCTTTAATTATCTTCTTACCTTATTTGATTAGTCGTGATACTCACTAATTCCTCAAGATCGTTTCCTTAATTGAACCCCTTGTTTATTTACCCCTAATTTCCCACTTTGTACTTAATTCTTACTTGATTTTCTTTCCTTAAATATTGTCATGCCCTTTACCGTTGGGTAATTACCCCTTAATTATGGGATACTATGCTGATTTTGTACATAATTGATTGTGTAAGCTTCCTTAATTGGTGACAGATTGATCTCTTTACCTTATTCTGTTTTGCTTCTAACTACTATATATACTCTCCTCTATTCTCACTTATGGAAACGAACCTTAGTTCACCAATACACTTTCACTTTAAAAGCTCTCTGTTCTTCTCTGTTACTTGCAATCTTCACTGATCTAGCCGGTTGTAAGCCAAGGCTAGCTATTGCAAAACATCTGCTTTATACTCTCTGTTACCTTTCCCTAAATGGTATGTCTCAATTCAATTTCGAAGTCTAAAACTCTGTGTGTTTCATTGTTGTTTTAGTTCATTGATTATGAGTTCCAATCCTATTCCTGTTTACTATCTTGTTTGCTCAATATGTAACTAGCATGTCTAAACTACATTGCCTGATTACTGTTTCACCTAGCATGTCTGGATTTTGTCCTGTTCGATCTGGGATTAGTATGTCTAATCCATAATGACATGTCTATTGCTTTATCTAGCATGCCTCAACCTGTTTTGTTCTATAGGTATTTATTATGTCTGCACTAGGAATACTTGTATGGTGTTTGCCTAATCTGTTCATTTGAGTTGTTGCCTATTCTACTTCATTGATAAGATCATGCTAAGTTGTGTGCTTAATCTAGGGTTAGTGTGTTTACAACATGGCTTTACTGTGATCTTGGCTCTATCACCTACCCCTTTATAACTAACTTATTAATTCTATAAAACTCTAAAAACTCCTGTGCATCCTGTTGTTTATGTGCTCCACTAGGGTTAGTGTGTTTACAACATGGCTTTACTGTGATCTTGGCTCTATCACCTACCCATTTATAACTAACTTATTAATTCTATAAAACTCTAAAAACTCATGTGCATCCTGTTGTTTATGTGATCCACTATACACTGATGTGTATTCTATGTGTCCCCAATTCCCACTATCCCTGTGTGAAATCTAATTGTTCTATAATCAGCTAGGTTGTTTGCTGATTTTCAAAGTGTTTTACATTATTCTCAAATTGCTTTGCTACTAAATTAGTTCTTATTTTTCGAAAAACCTCTTTACATCCTAGAGTCATCTCAGTACTGTTTTCTTGTCAAAAACTTTTCAAAACTATGTCAAGCACTCTCACTTTACTCTTAAGTCCCTAGGTTCTGCCTCTCCAGTGTGTGTACTGCCTTGGGATCCTCTTGAGATTCCTTTGAACTCTGGCACACTAGGGCTGGCCATTCCACACTGCACATATTTAGTCCCTATTATGAAAAGTCTAGGTGTGAGCATTGTCCGGGATCCTTGAGGTCCTTAGGGAACTCTGACACACCTGGACACAAAATTGGCTATGAAATCCTTGGCATTTGAGACTACTGAAGGCCTGGTATTCCCAGGTTTGCTTTGGGCCTACTTCAGGCTCCCTATAGTCTAATTTATATTTTATTTGTGTAATTCATTCAATCATTTGTTTGTAATAATTAATTGTAAACAGATATTGGGGTGACTAGTGAAAAGAGAGAGTAGTTATATGATCTTATGGGTAATACTGGGTAGAGATCATGTTTCTAGGCTTTACATTATGCAAATCTGCATTAGAAATCATGTTCTAGGATTGCTGTGTTCATTTGTAGTCAAACCATGTTGAATCTGTGCATTAGACCTCCTGTTTAGGGCATTCACGTTTATTGCTTCAGCATGTTGCATGCTCAATTCTTGATTCCGCACAGGTACTGATATCTAGACACCCTGCTACTAAATAATCTTAATAAAAATTGTCATTCATGTATGCATTAGATACCATGTTCTTAGGAACTCTGTTTGCATGTGTTTGAACCGCGTCTATTTCGATTAAAATAAATAATTATCCATGAAAAAGTTTAAAATAGCCTCATGCATAGGTATCATGTCTCTAAACACAAATTGGTATAAAGCATATGTTATAACCTGTATCACTTAGATCAGCATGCTCATAGGTCGAATAATCTTAAATTGTCAGACATCTCCTGTAATTGTGATTGCGTATGGTCTCACGCCTAGGAAAGCCTTAGGTGATTAATGTCTTTATACAAAACTGCAAACTGCGTTCTGATCGTTTAAAACTGCATAATGCTTACAGGTTTTAAAATCAGTAGGCAAACTAATTAGGACCCTACCATTGAGTTTTGAAATAGTGTTGCATATTCTGTGTATTGATGTTCACCTAGACATCCTGTCCTAAGATATTTTCTAAAACTACTTGAATCTGTGTTTGAGACGTGCTGTTTATTTGCCTATATACATGTGGAGGTAAACATGAGCCTTTTAACTGTTTTTCCCCTATTTGCTTGTCCTACATGTTATTTTTTTGTCGCTTAGATTTTGCCTTTTAAATACCTTAGGATTGTCTAGAACTGCCCAGATTTAGAGGTCCTAAGCTCCTCCAGGACCACAAGGAAGGGACGGGTAACATCACGCTTAGAGTTCGTTAATAAAAACTCGCTTAATAACCACTAAGTGGTGGGTAAATGGGTAGAAAAAAGATATGATGACCTGTGCGCTAATGCAATGTGTATCCCCTCTCATTGAGAAGTGAATACCGGGCACTGCATGGATATGATCCTATAGGATAAACAACTTAGGACTCCCTTTCCTTTACATATGTGTGCTTAGAAGTCTTTATTTCTTTTACATATGTGTGCTTAGACTGCCTATTTGCTACTTGACTAATTCACAAAGTAAGTTTGCCCGGGACCCACCATTGTGGACTTTGAGGGGTGCCTGACACCTTCCCCTTGAAGTAACTTCAAGCCCTTACCCAATCTCTGGTAGTATCAATTGTTTTTTTTTATAAATGACCCGCAATAGGTTCCCTTACACACCTTAACTCGTTAGGTGGCGACTCTTCAAATTCTTGTACCCCTTTCCCAAAAGGAAACGAGATGTCCTAATAATGTCGAAAAACCTGACTATCCGCGAGGAGAGAAAAAGGGAGGGCGCGACAAGAAGTCATGAATTACATAATACCATTCAACATGAGGAAATGTGCCTCTATACGTGTATGCCAGATATGCATGCCAATGCCATGTATCCCAGAGGTGAATCATGTACTCACACTCCCCACTCATCATGCTCAAACCACTCGGTACCAATCAAGTACTTCGGACAAATCCATCTCAAGAGAAACCCATCCCTCAATAATATATAAATGCTCAACCACTTAGTACCGTATATGGACCAGGCGGCCTAGGAAAATACATCCCAGAACATAATCAATAATGACTATACGTCACTCGGTACCGAGGAAGAAGGGAAATTCATCCCTGTGGAGAAATCCATATCCATATATTAATGATTCAAACAAATCCATGTCCAGAGAAATCCATCCCTCAATAGTATGATCCGCGCTGGGGTGTGTTACAGACTACGGAGGGGCTCCTACAGCCCAAGCGCCATCATAAGCCAATCCAGGAATAAATCAATATAACATGTTACGGCGTGCAACTCGATCCCATATTGTCACTCATAAGCAGGCTCTCAGCCTTTTAGTCATCAATCTCTCCAGTCTCACTCACGGGCTCACAATGTCATGAAACTAGCCCGACAACAATGATATGATGTATCAATAAACAACACTGACTGAGATATGATATGAATGCATGAATATGACTGAATACGGTATATCAATGGAAATCAGTGAGATGACAGAAAGAAACGACCACTATGGGTACAAACAATATCAGCATAAATCCTAAACATGATATTTAGCATGATTGAAAGCTCAATAAAAGACAAATATCAACAAAATAGGGCCACTATACATGGCCATGGGAACAACAGAGTCCTAATTCACAGGGTGCACGCCTCCTCGCCCGTCACCTAGCATGTGTGTCACCTCAATACCAATCACATAACACGTAATGCGGGGTTTCATACCCTCAGCACTAAGTTTAGAAGAGTTACTTACCTTGAACGAGACAATACAAATGCGGAGCAGGCCAAGCGATGCTCCCAGGATGCCATCTCGTGCGTTCGACCTCTAAACGGCTCGAAAATGACCAATAACAATTTAAACACATCAAACTATGCTAAAGGAACCAATCACGATCATCAAAGATCGAATCTTGAATCAAAACCCAAAATCCAAACTCGGGCCCGCACTTCGAAACCCGAAAAAACTCACAAAATCGGACAACTCATTCAATTACGAGTCCAACCATACAAGTTTCACTAAAACCCAACTCCAATTCGATGTTCAAAACTCAAAAATTCATGTTATGAAACTTTATGCCAAAACCCCCAATTTCCTCATTAAAATCCATCAACCAATTGCCAAAAATGAAGATAGATTCATGAAATATGATCAAAACCGAGTAGAAAACACTTACCCCAATCCTTGTGATGAACTTTGCTCAAAAAATTGCCTCAATTCGAGTCCCACATCTCAAAATATGATAAAATAATAAAAACCTCGATTTATAGCATTCTGCCCAGCGATTTCCGCATTTGCGGAGAACTCGTCGCACCTACGACCACCGCATTACGTAACAGACCTCGCATCTGCGAAACTAGTCTTGCCCAGCAACACCCGCAGCTGCGGAACATTTTCCGCTCTTGTGCACCCGCAGGTGCGATACTTCCTCCGCATCTGCGATGGGCTCCATCCCTGACAAATTGCGCACCTGCAACACATGGATCGCACCTGCAGCCATCGCACTTGCGCAACACCAATCGCAGGTGCGGAACACCAGAACCAGCAACTACAATATTGAGGAAAATGATCTGAAATCAATCTGAAACACGCCCGAGCCCTTAGGGACCCCGTCTAACCATACCAACAAGTCTCACAACATCAAACGAACCTACTCGAGGCCTCAAAACACACATAACAACATCAAAACGATGAATCACACCTAAATTCGAAATCGTTGAACTTTGAAACTTCACCTTCCTCAACCGATGACAAAACCTATAAAATCACATCCGAATGACTTCAAATTTTACACACGAGTCAGAAATGACACCACAAATCTACTCCAACTTCCAGAATTTGATTCCGATCCCGATATCAAAATTTCCACTGCCATTCAAAATCGCCAAAATTCTAACTTTCGCCAATCCATGATTAATTCTACTGATCACGCTCAACTGTGTCTAATAAAAGACTAAGCGGGCGTTGCAAATATAATCCGGG
>ML282979.1:0-22413 GCA_005239495.1 Nicotiana undulata
GTCTAGTGTCTTTCCATGCCTTTAATTGAATTGTCATAACATGTGGTATCTCGTTGTTAGTCTGCTCTTACATGCTTTATTTGACGTTGTTAGCACCTAATTGTCTCGTTATTTGGCCTTATATGCCTTAGTTGAAGTTATTGTTTTATTTATTGTCTTGTTACCGCTTTATTGTCGAGTTTCTTCTATGTCTTGTACTTATCTGCTACTTGTCCTAATTGTTGTGATTGCATACTTAGTTATCGCGTACCTTACCTGCCCGATGATCCTTGTAAAGTTTGTTGTGTTCCTCCGGGTTCTATGTGGTTCCTTTGTTGTAGTGTACTGATACCCTTGATTGTAGAAATTCTTGTAAATGGAGTTATTGAATTGTTGTTGTTGATTTAAATTATTATAAGGGGGATAGGGTTACACGCCGCAACAGGTGAAATAAAGGAGGTAGTGAAATAAGGGAGGATATTTATATTGTGATATTGTTATTATACGGTAGGATCGTGTTGCGCGCAACAACAGGTGAAATAAGGGTGGACTGTTATGGTGAAATAAGGGTGAATTATGATATTGATATTATATGGTGGGAACGGGTTGCGCGCCGCAACATATTTTATTTATTGCATGATATTGATATTGTACGGTGGGATCGGATTACACGCTACAACAGGTGAAATAAGAGTGAATTGATATGATGGAATAAGGGTGAATTTTGATATTGATATTATATGGCGGGATTTGGTTGCACGTCGCAACATATTTTGTGTTTTGTATTCCATGTTTTGTTGCATTGGTTTTGGTTCTTTCTTACGAGATTCTGAGAATTTGTATTCCCGGTCCTTTATTATTTTTTCGAGGATTGAGTTATTGTCGTTGACTTATCGCTTGTCGTCATTTCCTGAGTTCTTTTTTCTAATACTATTATTCTGGTGAATTGATTCTTTAGGTGAATTTACTACGTGAGTCATTACCTCCTGTCCTGCTGAGTTGTTAGTAATATAGTGATTTTAAATAAATAAAATAATTAATATCATGTTGCCTTGTGTGACTTTTAAGTTAAAACCCGTCGTTCATTCCGATACTACCATTTCTACTAGTTGTCATATTTTACATCAATTGATTTCTCAACTTAATCTCCTTGGCCTGTTAGAGGTATTTATTTCACTTAAAAAAGGAATTGTTATTATATTGTAATTCAATAAATTCTATATTAAATTCAGTAGCTTATCAGATGTTGTATTTATTTGAAAAAGGTTATTTTCATTAACCAAATGATTTCCAAAATAAACTCATTTTTCGCATTGATTTCCTACTTGGTTCAGAAGTTGTAGTTTTACTTTTCGAGATATATACATAAAGTCTTTTGAACATCCTAATTAGCATTTGTCATGAATATTGTGTGCTGAGTAGCACTCGAATTTTGCCGTGCAAGGTGAGATGGAAAGATGTGGGCACAAGGTGCCGTGTGTGTTAAAGGTTTGAAAGATGAGATCTATGGTATGAGATTACGAGAATTGGGATTATTGGAGTCGTGTATTAAAAACTATTTGGTTGGTTGAGTTGACATCGTTTTTCTTACTTGAGCACATTTACCCTTGTCTTTATCCCAACTATGTTGTTGTCTAATTACCTGGTTATTTCTCATTGTTAGTTATGTTTCCTTATCGTTATTACTGCTTGTAATCTGATTTCTGTTTGCTATTGGCATTTCTTTAAGTTCCTTTCTTGTTAGCTTTATGTCATATCCTGCACAAGTTAGATGTTCAGTGAGTGTCTTGACCTGGCCTCGTCATTACTCTACCGAGGTTAGGCTTGATACTTACTGGGTACCACTGTGGTGTACTCATGCTACGCTTCTGCACATTTATTTTTTGTGCAGAGCCAGGTACTTCGGATTGAGTCGATTTTTTAGACTTACGCTTGATGTGGCTGGAGACTTAAAGGTACACCTGTCGGGCGTTCGCAGGCTCCGAAGTCACCCTCCAATGTATTTATTTCCATTGTTTCCTTCTATTCCAGAATGATGTATTTATTATGTAAAAAAATTCTTAGAAAAGCTTATGACTTGTACTATCTGCTTTGGAATATTGTATCATGCTTAGACTATTAGTTTATTCAGAATTTTTGGTTCATGTTCAATAAATGTTTAGTGGAATTTGTTATCTTTTCAGTATGAGTTAGGCTTACATAGTTTTAGAGACTAGGTGCTATCACGACTTCTTCAGAGGAATTTTGGATCGTGACAATAACGCATATGATTTTTTACATAAAATATACAACCAAAAAAATATATCCGTAGGAATAGCTAAAAATTCCAGGACCGGAAAATCTTATAATACTTTCATAAGTTTTAAACTTGATGTTAATTTAAAGAGTATAATAGTAGGTAATGGAAAATACGCGAGGGCATTACGAGTGATTACTATATTATAGTAATCTTTATATGATTGTATTTAAAAATATTGTCCCAATTTATGTGGTATTGTCTTTTTTTTAGTATGTCTCAGCAAGAATTATACATTTTTATTATATCTGAGAAACAAATTTACTTCTATCTTTAAATTTTAACTTTAAAGAGATAAATTTTAACCACACAAATATCTATGAAATTTTTTACGATAATTTTCAAAAGATATTTCTTTTTTCCTTTCTTAAACTTACACCATCAATTACATAAACTGGGATGGACATAGTCCTAACCATTAATTTATACATTACATTTTTTACAAAATATTATAGGAATAGTGTTCGATTGAAAGGTAAAAGATCATTCAACATTATACGAGTACTTTGGTCAATTAAATTTTTACTTTGGGTCTACTATTACTTGTAATAGCATGTAAGTTATCTTAATATTCAGATAGTCAGTTTCATTTGTTCCTAAATTGCTTAATTTCAGTCAATTATCTTTTAAGTGACTTAACAGTATGTCACTTACACTACAAATATATAGAAAACAAACTCTTTTTTAAATAGTGATGGTCGTTTTGAGAATTTAAGTCCCGTTCGGCGACATAAGGCCTTGAGTAGCTTCGTATTATGTGTACTGATTTGCGTGCGTGGTTGAATTCAGTTACCGGATGATTCAGAGTCAAATCGGAAGAAGGATTCAAGTTTTAGAAGCTTAAGCGGTAAGAGTTCACCGGAATTTGACTTTTATGTGAACGGCTCCGGAATAGGTTGATGATTCCAACAGCTTCGTATGGTGATTTTGGACTTAGTCATGCGTTCGAATTTGGATTTGGAGGTCCGTAGGATAATTTGAAGCATTTCGACGAAAGTTGGAAAAGTTAAAATTTTGAAGGTTGAGAGGTTTGACCAAAAGTTGACTTTTTTGATATCAGGGTCGGAATGTGATTCCTAGAGTTAGAACAACTCCGTTATGTTATTTGGGACTTTCCTGCAAAATTTGACATCATTTCGGGTCGATTTGATAGGTTTCAGTGCGAGTTTTAGAAGTTGGAAGATTTGAAAGTTAATAAGCTCGATTCATGGCGTGATTCGTAGTGTCAACGTTGTTTGATGTAATTTGAGACCTCGAGCGAGTCCGTGTTAGGTTATGGAACTTGTTGGTGTGTTTAGACGGGGTCCCGGCGACCTC
Source organism: Nicotiana undulata (assembly GCA_005239495.1). Lineage (NCBI taxonomy): Eukaryota > Viridiplantae > Streptophyta > Magnoliopsida > Solanales > Solanaceae > Nicotiana > Nicotiana undulata. The sequence continues at coordinate 3,593 of ML282979.1, forward strand.
GGGTGTGTTTCGAAGGGGCTACGAGCCATTTCTTCATATGAAAAATTACTGATTTCTGGTTTCTGATGTTCTTCTTTGCGATCACGAAGTGCCTTTCGCGTTGGCGTAGTGTTCTGCTGACCTCCCACATTTTCCTTCTTCGCGGCCTCACGATCGCGTAGCTCGTCACATCCCCTTCTTTGCGTTCGCATCTTCCTTTCCGCGTAGTAGAAACCAAGCACTAGGCAGTGGTGAACATTTCCCCTTCGCGTTCGCGTCTCCCCCTGTGCGTTTGCGAAGGTCTCTGTTCCTATTTCTTCGTGTTCCCGACCCTCTGCTCTCGTTGGCTTAGGGTCATCTGGGCAGCACTAGCTGTATTATTTTCCATTTCCCGTAGTCTATAATAGATATCATACTATGTTTTTCCTATGCTTATACTTGTTCAGGTTATTAAGTCCAGTAGGTGTCTTGACTGTTCCTCGTCACTACTCCACTGAGGTTAGTCTTGATACTTTCTAGGTACCGTTGTGGTGTACTCATACTACACTTCTGCACATTTTTGTGCAGATTCAGTTATTGCGAAGTCAGTTGATCATTAGCTAGCTGTGCGGATTGTTGCTGTAGAGACTCAAGGTAAACCTGATGCTGCGTTCGTAGGCTACAGAGTCACCTTCTTATTTTGTATTCACATTGTTTACCTTATTTCAAACAGTTGTATTTAATTTTTTTTAGCAAAACTCATAGCTCTAACAGAAGAACTATGAATAGTGGTGTGTGCATCAATGGAACAAGTTGGAGTGACTATGAAAGTGACTACTATGGATTGTTCGTTGAGGTGATACAACTAGAGTATTCTAATCCGACAAAGAAAAGAACTACTCTCGTGTTGTTAAAATGTGATTGGTTTGATCCAACAATGGATCGAGGGCTGAATCCATAATCAGTATGGTCTAAATCGATATCAATGATAAGAAAAGTTTTTCGAGCTATGCCTATGAACCTTTCATGTTGGCTGAACAAGCACAACAAATCTATTTTACAGAATATCCTAGTACAAGAAAAGATAGGGTTGATTGGTGGGCAGTGTGCAAAATAAAAGCTAGAAACCGTATTGATTTCCCAAATATCCCGTACCAACAAGATGAGGATTTACCCGCAATGCTTCCAAATGTCACTGATGATCTTGATTGTTTACTTCATGAACATGGTGAGCTGGAAGTACATGATTTTGAAAAAGAGATTGTTGAAACTGAAAGATCGCATGGTATTGATGATATAGAAAGTGATGAAGAGATAAAAGAATGTGATTTTGAATCCAATGAAGATGAGAAAAGTGGTTGAAATTTGAGCAAAATTATAGAGAAAATAATGACATTGAATGATAACAAGATGTTGAGTATAACAAATGACTTTTACTGGAACTTTTTTATTTGTGTTCTTTATTGTGATTGCTAAAACTTTTTGTAGCTTGATGTCGTTTATAAGTGAAGATTGTGAAGTTTCACAATCAAATTAAAAATTTACTAATATATGTATTCTTTTGAAACCTCTCCCTCTCCCACTCTACTATATCTTCTCTCCATAAAAAAGAAAAATTTGTCATAAGGTCCCTACTAGGTTGAAACCACAACCTAACTCTCATTTTCTCTATGTGAAATTTATATACACACTAACAATAGTGAGTAACCTAAACACTACGGCCAAACATTTTTTCATTTGTGATTTGGCTAAAGCATTTCACTTTGGCATTTCTCCTCTCAATTTCTGTAGCATTAGCAGTACATATTACATGATAGCAATATGGTACGTCCCATACGAAAATTGGTAGCTCTCATTGTTCACATGACTATTTTCATTTTTGCTCTTCTACCATTTGTCTGCTCATCTCAAAATCACACAAAAGATTATTCACCAAAGTAATTATAAACACATAATCCATGAGGTTATTCACATTTTTATCTCTTGTGATATTTTTTTCTAGTTAATAATTTTCCAACATTGGTAATGCAACAACTGACTATTATCTATCTTAAATTTTGGTTCACTCCTTAGTTGTCATATCAAATTACGCTACACGGATTTCTTCTCTGGGCATCCATGAGTTTCTTGATGCCTATGGAGATTCTTGTAATAAGAATGTCGAATAGACAAGTCTGTGTTATGCTTTTTCTAGCAAACTATTTGGCCGGTCAAACTTTTTTTATGTTTTATATTTTTTAATTGGCTGGTGTATTATTATTATTATTATTATTATTATATTGTTGTTGTTGTTGTTGTTCTACTTTTTTTTGTTAGTATTTGAACAGGAAGTATGGCAAGGGGAAGAGGCACTTAACGTAGTTGGGGAGGCCGTTGAGGCATGTATAACAAAGGAGGGGAGGGGGAGGCTACCAACAACTACCGAACACTTTTCATGCCAATATTAGTGAACCATCAACTCCTACATCTCAACAGGCTGGTTCAAACCAACATATTATCTCGTCTCATGAAAGTAATTTTTGGCAGCTTGTACGTACATCTCAAGATGTCCGCACTCAACAAACAACTTCTGCTTCTCAAAACGTTGGTGGTCAACAAGAAATCTCTGAATATTGGTCGTCAACAAGCACCTCATTCTTCTCAGGATGTTGGTGCTCAACAAGAAAATCCTTCTCAAGATGTTTCTACTGAACAAACACTTGCATCTTATGGAAGTATTAATATGCAGGCAAGACGAGATACTACTCGTGTCATAAGATCTTTGAAAGTAAACGGAGACACGTAAGTATATCTAATTATACAAGTTGTGGTTAAATACGCTTTCATTTAATTATCTTCCAATAAAATGTTATATTTATTTTGTAGATTTTTCCCACATGAAGCTGTTCGGGATGCAACAATATCCTTTAAACAAACTTCTTTGTAACATGGCATTGTTGGAGCAAAGTTTCGGAGCATATACGAGATAGATGGTTCAATGACTTCGAGATATTTATACTTAACTGTAGTAATTGTCTTAACTTGATAAACGATACTGTAACGACTCGGTTGGTCGTTTTGAGAGTTAGTGCTCTGATCCCCTAATAACTGCTTTCTCCATGTTCGTATCTGCTTTTGGGACTTGTCGGAGTGATTAGTTGTGAATTCCGGAGAGTTTTTGGACACATAGTCCCCATATATGAGTTGAAGCTTTAGAAATCGGACTATAGTTGGAACTATGCGAAGATGGGTCCGAAATGGAATTTCGTCGACTCCGTTAGCTCTGTTGAGTGATTTCTAATTTCGGTGAATCCGGTCGATAGGTGAAATTTTGATATCGGACTCGGAATGAGATTCCGGAAGGGGCAACAAGTCCGTAGTGTCATTTATGACATGTGTGTAAATTTTGAGGTCATTCGGACTAGTTCTGACGTGTTTCGGCATCGCTTGTGGATTTTGGAAATTTCATAAACCCTTAGGCTTGAATCCATGTATAATTGATGATTTTGGTGTTATGTTATGTGTTTTGAATACTTGACTAAGTTTGGATGAGGTATTAGGACTGGTTGGTAAGTTTGGTTGAGGTCCCGGGGGCCTCGGGGATGTTTCAGATGCTTAATGGGAAGGTTTTGGACTTAAAAACCAGCTGAGGCATTCCTAATTCTGGTGTCTCGCACCTGCGGAAGAGAGCCGCAGGCGCGGACACGCAGGTGAGGACACGCAAGTGCGGAGAGGGGTTCGTAGGTGCGGCTTTGACCAAGGTCAGCCAGGCTCGCAAATGCGATTGAAATTCCGCAGATGCGGAGCCACAGATGCGGCCCAGTGACCACAGGTGCGACCCCAGCCCATTTAATGAATTTCCGCACCTGCAATGTATTTTCCGCAGGTGCGGTCCAATGGGGCGAAGGTGGGGCATCGCTGGGCAGGTTATACCAATTTCGAGGGTTTGAATTTGATATCTTCTAAAAACGATTGGAGCTCAGGATTAGGAGATTTTGAGTGAGTTTTGAAGAGAAGACTCATAGGCCTAATCCTATTTCACTTGTATATCATTAATCTATAGCAATTTCTTCAATCTAATCAAGTAATTTGGGGAAAATTTTGAATAATGGGAGAAAATTTCCCCAAGTAGAAATTCGAGAATTTAATGGGATTTTTATGTCGGATTTCGATGATTCTTGTTCGAGTGTGTTCGTGAGTGAATGGGTGCTCTAAATTTATAACTTTCACTCGTTTCTGAGACGTGAGCCCGGGGGACGTTTTGGGCAATTTTCCTAAATTCGCGTATTAGCTTCGAACTAATTAGCTAAATTGGTTTCTTAACAAGATATTTACATTATGCAATTGAATTGAATAGATTTGGGCCATTCGGAGTCGGGTACTCGTGGCAAGAGCATGGTTTCGAGTTGAGTAGAGCAGTCGAGGTAAGTGGCTTGCCTAACTTTGTGTTGGGGACTTTCCCTTAGGTTGTTTTAATATAATTGTTGTGTGGGCGCCATGTACGTGGGGTGACGAGTACGTACACGAGCCATTTCTGTAAAAATCCCACTTTTTCTTTAAAAATTATACAGTGCCTTGTACTTCTATTACATCATTTCTACGTGTTTAATTGTTCATCTTAGATTAGGAAAGCATGCCTATTATTTTCATATTGAATTTCTTAATTGACACCCTATGTGCCATGTTTAGCTAGTTTTTCCCTGCTTTCTTACCTGTATCTTGATGTACTGCTAGAATTGGTGTTTATTTGGCATTTACTTCGCGCTGCATATTTAAATTGGGGAATACAGACGTATTCTAGGAGATCCCCCATGTATTGCATATTTAAATTGGGGACTACGGACGTATTCTGGGAGATCCCCCTTGAACTGCATATTTAAATTGGGCACTACGGACGTATTCTGGGAGATCCCCCCTATACTGCATGATTATGATTTGAACTACGGGACGGTATCCCGGGAGTTTCCACTGTGAGATACATCGTGCTGAGTCGAGAGCTCCATTTTGCTGTTTAATTCAGATTATTCATTTGAACTGTTTACTTTAGAACTTATTTCCTTTCTGTTCTTTTTAAACTATTTAAATTTATAAAATCCAGTAGAGCCCTAACCTGAACTCGTCACTACTTGACTGGGGTTAGGCTTGGCACTTACTGGGTACCGAATGTGGATTACTCACGCCCTTTCCTGCACATGTTTTTCGTGTGCAAATCCAGGTTCTAGCTCTCAGTCCCGTGGCTAGTGATCGTCGTAGCTGCTTGAGGAGACCGTAAGGTAATTCTGCCACGTCCGCAGAATCCTCCGAGTCACCTTCCATTCCAGTTAGATAGAGACCTTTATGTATTTATTTTTTGTTGTATAGAGTTGTTATGGTATAGAGCTTGCGACTTGAAAGTGACATTTCGGGTTTTGGGAATGTTCGCTTGTACATGCCGAGTAGCGATATTTTACTTAGTAGACTTACCTTACTCTGTTTTTACTTATTGTTTCTGCAACGACCCGACCGGTCTTTTTGAGAGTTAGCACCCCTAACCCCTAATAATTATTTCTTCCATGTCTATTTCTGCTTTTGGGACTTGTCGGAACATTGAGTGGTGAAATTCGGAGGGATTTTGGACACATAGTCCATAAATGTGAAATTTAGCTTTAGAAATCGGGTCGTAGTTAGAACTGTGTGAAGACGGATTCCGAATGGAATTTTGTCGACTATGTTAGATCCGTTGGGTGATTTCGGGGTTAGGAGCATGTTCGGAATGTGTTTTCGAAGTTTGTACTAGATTTAGGCTTGAATTGGCGAAAGTTAGAATTTTGGCGATTTTGGCCGATAGGTGAAATTTTGATATCGGACTCGGAATGGAATTTCGGAAGTGACAGCAGGTCTGTAGTGTCATTTATGATATATGTGTAAAATTTGAGGTCATTCGGATGAGTTTTGACGTGTTTCGGCATCGGATGTGAATTTTGGAAATTTCATAAGTTCTTAGGCTTGAATGCATGCATTATTGATGATTTTGATGTTATGATATGTGTTTTGAAGGATCGACTAAGTTTGAATGAAGTATTAGAACTGGTTGGTAAGTTTGGTTGAGGTCCCGGGGGTCTCGGGGATGTTTCGGATGCTCAACGGGTGATTTTGGAACTTGGAACACAACTGAACCATTGCTGGTTCTGGTGTTTCGCACCTGCGGACAGGGAACCGCAGGTGCGGTGTTGGGCTCGAAGATGCGGAAGTTAGTCAGGGGCTTCCAGTGGTCGCAGGTGCGGTCTGGGTTCAGCAGGTGCGGGACCGCAGATGCGGCCAACTGACCGCAGGTGCCGCCCCAGCCCTATTAAGTGAGTTTTCGCACATGCGATGTTTTTTTTGCAGGTGCGGTCCAAGAGTCGCAGGTGCGGAATCCCTGGGCTGTTTATACAAAAATCCGAGGTTTTGAAATTCATATCTCCTAAAACGATTTAGAGCTTGGGTTTTGGCGATTTTCAGTGGGTTTCGAAGAGGAGATTCATAAGTAACGTTTTCTAACCTTAATTCACTTGTATATCATTAATCTCTAGCAATTTCCTCAATCTAATTAATGAATTTGGGTGAGAAATAATGATAATGGGATGAAGGTTCCCCAAGTAGAAATTTGAGGATTTAGGGAGATTTAGACGTCAGATTTTGATGATTCTTGTTCGAGTGAGTTCGTGAGTGAATGGGTGTTCGAAATTTGTAATTTTTATCCGTTTCCGAGACGTGGGCCCAGGGGACATTTTGGGCAAATTTCCTAATTTCGCGTATTAGCTTCGAACTTATTAGCTATTTTGGTTCCTTGAGTTGATATTTACTTTATGCAATCGAATTGACTAGATTTGGGCCACCAGGAGTCGGATACTTGTGGAAAGAGTGTGATTTTGAGTTGAGTAGCGCAGTCGAGGTAAGTGGCTTGCCTAGCTCTGTGTTGGGGACTTCCCCCTTAGGTTGTTTTGATACTGTTTTGTTATATGGGCGTCGTGTACGTGAGGTGACGAGTACATACACGGGCCATTGTTGCTAAAACTCCATTTTTCTTCCATGACATAAATCATTTTCATTCCTATTTCACTGTTTTCTTGCACTAATTGAGTAGTTTAGCTTAGGAAGAATCATGTCTACCTGTTTACTTGAGTTTCCCTTAATTGTCATTATGTGCACAATGTTTAGGTAGTTCTATCCGTATTATTGCGTGCTATTTTTCCTGAAATGTTAGATAAACTATATCCGGTATTCATTCGCATTGCATATTTAAATTGGGTCTACGGACTAGATTTCGGGAGCTTTCCTTGCATTGCATATTTAAATTGGGACTACGGACGAGATTTCGAGAGCTTTCCCCATGTACTGCATCGCATATTTAAATTGGGAATACAGACTAGATTCCGGGAGCTTTCCCCCTGTACCACATTGCATATTTATTACTGTGAGATACGTTGTGCTGAGCCGAAGGCTCCCTTTTACTATTTCTTTCACCCTACTGTTTCTACTATTTTGCCTTAGCTTATTATATATCTCTGTTAAAATTTTAAACTGTTTTACTATAAAATCCAGTAGAGCCTTAACCTGACCTCGTCACTACTTGACTGGGGTTAGGCTCCACACTTACTGGGTACCAATTGTGGAGTACTCATGCCCTTTCCTGCGCATGTTTTCCATGTGCAGATCCATGTACCAGCACCTAGTATCGTGGCTAGGAGTCGTCTAGCAGCTGCCACGAGACCGTGTGGTAATTCTTCCGCGTTCGCAGAATCCCACGAGTTTCCTTCTACTCTAGTATATGCATAGAGGACTTATGTATTTTTCCACTATTTCATTATATAGAGCTACATTTAGTATGGAGCTTGTGATTGTCGTGACATTCCGGGTTTCGGGAAGTGAAATTGTATGTGCCGAGCGACTGAGTTATGTGTCTTCTTCTTCTTTTCTATTTTAGTTATTATTTTGTTTTTATTTCTCCGCAAGTTTTAGGCTTACCTAGTCGTAGAGACTAGGTGCCATCACGAGACCTTTCGGAGGGTAATTCGGGTCGTGACAAGTTGGTATCAGAGCGTCTAGAATCATAGGAGTCACAAGTCACAAGACGGTTTATTAGAGTCTCGCGGATCGGTGCGGAGACGTCCGTATCTATCTTCGAGAGGCTATGTAACTGTTAAGAACAATCATATTCTTTGGAATCCTTTTTCGTGCCGGTTACTGTCATCAAAATTCTATAATCTCTATTCTACTCTTGCTCACAGATGGTGCGGACCCGTACCGGACGTACTGATGATCAGGCACTCGAGCCCCCAGCCAGAGCCACCAGAGGCAGGGGCCGGGGTAGAGGAAAAGCACGCAGTGCAGCCCGAGCACCGGCGAGAGCAGAGACGGAGGAGCCCCCAGTAGCCACAGCTGGAGGGGCACAGGAGGTCCCTATTATTACTCCAGCCCTCCAGGAGATATTGGCTCAGTTCATGAGCGCCTTCAGCACTCTGTCTCACGCGGGACTACTCCCGATAGCTCCAGCTACATCCTAGGCCAGGGGAGGGGCACAGACTCCTGCAGCCCGTACTCCTGAGCAGAGGGTCCATATTGGATAGGTTCCAGAGTATATTCATATGCCCTCAGCGTCTCCAGCTCAGCATGAGGCTTGGGTAGCTGCTTCTAAGGCAGAGCAGCTCCGACTTGAGAGGTACAAGAAGTACCACCCACCTGAGTTCAGCGGATTAGCTTCAGATGATGCTCTTGGCTTTCTTGAGAAGTGTCATCGCATTCTCTGCACTACGGGTATTGTGGAGATGGGTGGGGTTTCTTTCACCTCTTTCGAGCTGAGGGGAGAGGCTTATCAGTGGTGGCGTGCCTTTGAGCTGAGTAGCCCGGGCGAGGCAACTTCACTTACTTGGGCTTAGTTCTCTGAGATGTTCTTACTTGAGTTTTTCCCTCGGAGCCTCAGGGATGCTTGGCGTGCGGAGTTCGAGAAGTTACGCAAGAGCACCATGACTGTGTTAGAGTATGCAGTCCGATTCAGTGACTTGGCTCGTCATGCACCAGCTTTGGTTGTCACCATCAGAGAGAGGGTTCGACGCTTCATTGAGGGACTCCACCCCAGTATCCGGACCAGTATGGCTAGAGAGTTGGAGACAGATATCACTTACCAGCAGGCCTTGAGTATTGCTCGGAGGATTGAGAGTATGTTAGCCCGGGACAGGGAGGAGAGAGAGGCCAAGAGGTCTCGAGAGATTGGTCATTTTACGGGAGTTCGTGCATCAACAGCATGCTATGGTAGGGGTTTTGTGAGTCGCCCTGTTCATTCAGCTCTTCCAGCAGCCAGTGGTATTCCAGCTTCTCCTAGACCTCAGGAGCCTTATTATGCACCACCAGTATCTTATGTGCCTCTTGCTCGAGGTGCTGTCACCGGCCAGTCCAGTAGGCCAATTCAGAGTCAGCACCAGCCGCCACGTCCTCTGAGGGGTTGTTTTGGGTGTGGTGACCATCGCCATGTGATCAGAGATTTCCCTAGAGCTAGGAGGGGTGCACCACCTCAGACTTATCAGGTCCTATGTCTTCCACCAAGTCCTCCAGCTATTCTTCCAGCCCCAGCTGCTACCCCACCTTCTCACACAGATCGAGGTGGAGGTCGAGGTCGCCCTAAAGGGGAAGGCCAGGCCAGGTACTATGCTCTTCCAGCCTGTTCAGAGGCCGTTGCTTTAGATTCGGTCATCACAGGTGTTGTCCCTTTTTGTCATAGGGATGCATCCGTATTATTTGACCCAGGTTCTACATACTCATATGTATCTTCTTATTTTGCTTCACATTTGGGGATATCTCGGGATTCTTTGAGTTCCCCCGTATATGTTTCTACTCCCGTGGGAGATTCTCTTGTTGTGGACCGCGTATATCGGTCGTGTTTGATTGTTATCAGTGGTTTTAAGACCATGGCTGATCTGTTACTACTTAGTATGGTAGATTTTGATGTTATATTGGGCATGGACTGGTTATCGCCCCATTATGCCATTCTTGATTGTCACGCCAAGACTGTGACGCTGGCTATGCCAGGTTTACCGAGGTTAGAGTGGAGAGGTTCCTTAGAGTACACTCCCCGCCGAGTCATTTCTTTCCTTAAGGCTCAACGGATGGTGGAGAAGGGGTGTGATACGTACTTAGCCTATGTGAGAGATGTTAGTGTTGATACTCATACAGTTGAGTCAGTTCCAGTTGTGCGGGACTATCTTGATGTTTTTCTAGCCGATCTTCCGGGTATGCCGCCCCACAGAGATATTGATTTCGACATTTATTTGTTTTCGGGCACTCGGCCCATTTTCATTCCTCCCTATCGCATGGCTCCTCCTGAGTTGAAGGAGTTGAAGGAGCAGTTCCAAGAGTTGCTTGATAAGGGTTTCATCAGGCCTAGTGTATCACCGTGGGGTGCTCTGGTATTATTTCTGAAGAAAAAATATGGTTCGATGCGTATATGTATTGAATACCGACAGCTGAATAAGGTGACAGTGAAGAACGGGTACCCATTGCCTCGCATTGATGATTTATTTGACCAGTTACAGGGTGCTAGGGTGTTCTCTAAGATTGATCTGCGTTCCGGCTATCATCAGTTGAAGATTCGGGAGCTGGACATCCCAAAGACTGCCTTCAAGACCAGATATGGCCACTATGAGTTCCTTGTTATGTCATTTGGGATGACCAATGCTCCAGCAACCTTTATGCACCTGATGCACAACGTATTTTGCCCTTATCTTGATTTCTTCTTCATCGTGTTCATTGATGACATCTTGGTATATTCTCGGTCCTAGGAGGACCATGAGCAGCATTTGAGGACTGTGCTTCAGACTTTGAGGGAGAAGAAGTTGTATGCCAAATTTTCTAAGTGTGAATTATGGCTTGATTCTGTGGCATTCTTAGGCCATGTGGTGTCCTGTGATGATCAAGGTGGATCCGAAGAAGGTGGAGGTGGTGCAGAGTTGGCCTAGACCGTCTTCAGCTACTGAGATCCGCAGTTTCCTTGGTTTGGCTGGGTACTATCGCTGTTTTGTGGAGGGATTTTCATCCATTGCAGCACCGATGACCAGGTTGACCCAAAAGGGTGCTCCGTTCAGGTGGACTAAGGAGTGCGAGGAGAGCTTTCAGAAGCTCAAGATAGTCCTAACTACAGCTCCAGTGTTGGTATTGCCTAAAGGTTCAGGGTCTTATACGGTCTATTGTGATGCTTCGATGATTGGCCTTGGGGCTGTGTTGATGCACGACGGTAGGGTGATTGCCTACGCGTCCAGACAGTTGAAGGTGCATGAGAGAAACTATCCAGTTCATGATCTCGAGTTGGCAGCGATTGTTCACGCCCTGAAGATATGGCGTCATTATTTATACGGTGTTCCCTGTGAGATTTTCACTGATCACCAGAGTTTGTAGCACATATTCAAGAAGAAGGACCTCAATTTGCTCCAGCGTAGGTGGTTGGAGTTACTCAAGGATTATGACATCACTATATTATACCACCCAGGGAAGGCCAATGTGGTGGCTGACGCCTTGAGTCGCCGGGCATAGAGTTTGGGGAGTTTGGCATATCTTCATGCAGCTGAGAGACCCTTAGTCTTGGATGTTCAGTCCTTATCCAGTCAGTTCGTGAGATTGAATCTTTCTGAGCTTTTTCGGGTATTTGCTTGTGTGGTTGCTCGATCTTCTCTTTATGACGGCATTCGGGAGCGCCAGTATGATGATCCCAACCTTCTGGCTCTTCAGGATAGAGTTCGGCGGGGTGATGCCAGGGATGTGACCATAGGTGATGATGGCGTGATGATGATGCAGGGCAGTATCTGTGTGCCCAATGTAGATGGGCTTTGGGAGTTGATTCTTGAGAAGTCCCATAGTTCGCGGTATTCTATCCACCCGGGTACTGCGAAGATGTACCAGGATCTGAGACAGCACTATTGGTGGCGAAGGATGAAAAATGATATAGTGGAGTTTGTAGCCAAGTGTCTCAACTGTTAGCAAGTCAAATGTGAGCATCAGAGACCGGGAGGGTTACTTCAGCAGATTGGGCTTCCAGAGTGGAAGTGGGAGTGGATCACCATGGACTTTTTGGTTGGACTTCCTCGGACTTAGAGGAAGTTCGATGTTATTTGGGTGATTGTGGATCGGCTGACCAAATCAGCCTATTTCATTTCAGTGTTGACTACATATTCCTCCGAGAGGTTGGATGAGATTTATATCAAGGAGATTGTTCGCCTCCACGGTATCCCAGTATCTATCATTTCAGACAGAGGTACACAGTTCACTTCACGGTTCTGGAGAGCCGTTCAGCGAGAGTTAGGCACCAGGGTGGAGTTGAGTACAACCTTTCACCCTTAGACGGACGGGCAGTCCGAGCGCACGATTCAGATTCTTGAGGATATCCTCCGTGCCTGTGTGATGGATTTTGGAGGGTCATGGGACCGATACTTGCCACTTGCAGAGTTTGCGTATAATAATAGCTACCAGTCCAGCATTCATATGGCGCCGTATGAGGCTTTGTATGGTAGGCGGTGCAGGTCTCCGGTGGGGTGGTTTGAGCCGCGCGAGGCCCGATTGTTGGGTACATATTTGGTTCAGGATGCCCTAGACAAGGTGAAGGTGATTCAGGAGAGATTTCGCACAGCTCAATCCAGGCAGAAGAGTTATGCGGACCGGAAGGTTCGTGACTTGGCATTCATGGTTGGTGATCAGGTTTTGCTTTGGGTATCACCTATGAAGGGCGTCATGAGGTTCGGGAAAAAGGGTAAGCTGAGTCCGATATTTATTGGGCCTTTTGAGGTATTGCAACGAGTTGGGGAGGTTTCTTATGAGTTGGCCTTGCCTCCCAGCCTAGCAGGAGTTCACCCGGTATTCCACGTCTCTATGCTCTGGAGGTATCACGGTGACTCGACCCATGTTTTGGATTTCAGCTCAGTCCAGTTGGACAAGGATCTATTATATGTTGAGGAGCCTGTATCTATATTGGATAGGCAGGTCAGGAAGCTCAGGTCGAAGAATATTGCCTCAGTCAAGGTTCAGTGGAGGGTTCATCCGGTCGAGGAGGCGACTTGGGATACCGAGCAGGATATGCGGACTCAGTACCCTCATCTTTTCACAGCTTCAGGTATGTCTCTATACTTGTTCGAGGACGAACGATTTTCTTAAGAGAAGAGAATGTAACGACCCGGCCGGTCATTTTGAGAGTAAGTGCCCCGAACTCCTAATAATTGTTTCTCCCATGTCTATTTCTGCTTTTGGGACTTGTCAGAACGTTGAGTGGAGAAATTCGGAGGGATTTTGGACACATAGTCCATAAATATGAAATTTAGCTTTAGAAATCGGGTCGTAGTTAGAACTCTGTGAAGACGGATCCGGAATGGAATTCCGTCAACTCCGTTAGCTCCTCTGGGTGATTTCGAGGTCAGGAGCATGTTCGAAATGTGTTTTCGAAGTCTAGTAGATTTAGGCTTGAAGTGGCGAAAGTTAAAATTTCGGCGATTTCAGCCGATAGGTGAAATTTTGATATCGGGCTCAGAATGGAATTCCGGAAGTGACAGCAAGTCTATAGTGTCATTTATGACTTGTGTGTAAAATTTGAGGTCATTCAGATGAGTTTTGACGTGTTTCAACATCAGATGTGAATTTTAGAAATTTCATAAGTTTTTAGGCTTGAATCCATGCATAATTGATGATTTTGATGTTGTGATATGTGTTTTGAAGGCTCGACTAAGTTTGAATGAAGTATTAGGACTGGTTGGTAAGTTTGGTTGAGGTCCCAGGGGTCTCGGGGATGTTTCATATGCTCAACGGGTGATTTTGGAACTTGGAATACAGCTGAACCATTGTTGGTTCTGGTGTTTCGCACCTGCGGATGGGGATCCGCAGGTGCGGTGTTGGGCTCGTAGATGCGGGAGTTAGTTAGTGGCTGCCAGTGGTCGCAGGTGCGGTCTGGGTTCCGCAGGTGCGGGACCGCAGATGCGGCTAATTGACCGCAGGTGCGGCCCCATCCCTATTAAGTGAGTTTTCGCACCTGCGATGGTTTTTCTGCACGTGCGTTCCAAGAGTCACAGGTGCGGAATCCCTGGGCTGTTTATACAGAAATCCGAGGGTTTGAAATTCATATCTCTTAAAACGATTTAGAGCTCGGGTTTTGGCGATTTTCAGTTGGTTTCGAAGAGGAGATTCATAGGTAACGTTTTCTAACCTTAATTCACTTGTATATCATTAATCTCTAGCAATTTCCTCAATCTAATCAATGAATTTGGGTGAAAAATCATGAAAATGGGATGAAGGTTCCCCAAGTAGAAATCTGAGGATCTAGGGAGATTTAGACGTCGGATTTTGATCATTCTTGTTCGAGTGAGTTCGTGAGTGAATGGGTGTTCGAAATTTATAATTTTTATCCGTTTACGAGACGTGGGCCCGGGGGACTTTTTGGGCAAATTTCCTAATTTCGCGTATTAGCTTCGAACTTATTAGCTATTTTTGTTCCTTGAGTTGATATATACTTTATGCAATCGAATTGACTAGATTTGGGCCACCGGAGCCGGATATTCGTGGCAAGAGCGTGATTTTGAGTTGAGTAGCGCAGTCGAGGTAAGTGGCTTGCCTAACTCTGTGTTGGGGGCTTCCCCCTTAGGTTGTTTTGATACTGTTTTGTTATCTGGGCGCCGTGTACGTGAGGTGACGAGTACGTACATGGGCCATTGTTGCTAAAACTCCATTTTTCTTCCATGACATAAATCATTTTCACTCCTATTTCACTGTTTTCTTGCACTAATTGAGTAGTTTAGCTTAGGAAGAATCATGTCTACCTGTTTACTTGAGTTTCCCTTAATTTTCATTATGTGCACCATATTTAGGTAGTTCTATCCGTATTATTACTTGCTATTTTTCTTGAACTGTTAGATAAACTACATCCGATATTCATTCGCATTGCATATTTAAATTGAGACTACAGACTAGATTCTGAGAGCTTTTTCCTGTACTGCATCGCATATTTAAATTGGGACTACGGACGAAATTCAGGGAGCTTTCTCCATGTACTGCATCGCATATTTAAATTGGGACTACAGACTAGATTCCAGGAGCTTTCCCCCCTGTACCGCATTGCATATTTATTACTGTGAGATACATTGTGCTGAGCCGAGGGCTCCATTTTACTATTTCTTTCCGCCTATTGTTTCTACTATTTTGCCTTAGTTATTATATATCTCTGTTAAAATTTTAAACCGTTTTACTACAAAATCCAATAGAGCCTTAACCTGACCTCGTCACTACTTGACTGGGGTTAGGCTTGGCACTTACTGAGTACCAATTGTGGAGTACTCATGCCCTTTCCTGCGTATGTTTTCCATGTGCAGATCCAGGTACCAGCACCCAGTATCGTGGCTAGGAGTCGTCTAGCAGCTGCTAGGAGACCGCGATGTAATTCAGCCTCGCCCGCAGAATCCCACGAGTCCCCTTCTACTCTAGTATAGGCATGGAGGACCTATGTATTTTTCCACTATTTCATTGTATAAAGCTACATTTAGTACATAGCTTGTTATTGTCGTGACATTCTGGATTTTGGAAAGTGAAATTGTATGTGCCGAGCGGCTTAGTTATGTGTCTTCTTCATCTTCTTTTGTATTTCAATTATTATATTGTTTTTATTTCTCCGCAAGTTTTAGCTTACCTATTCGTAGAGACTAGGTGCCGTCACGAGACCGTTCGGAGGGTAATCTGGGTCGTGACAGTTTCTGTTTAATATCTTTCGCAAATTTAGGCTTGCCTAGTCGTAGAGACTAGGTGCCGTCACGATACCTTTCGGAGGGTAAACCAGGCCATGACAGATACTAAATTAAATGTTTACTTTCTAATTGCAGAAAAAATTTTCTTTTCCTAGTGAGGATAAAGTTTTTATTCGAACGACTGTTGAGCATGTGGGGAGTGAAATGTTAAGTGACAGTTTGGGAAAAGCAAAAAGACAATTTTCAAAACCAAAGAAAATTCCGGAGTGGATTGTTAAAGTTCACTGGGACGTTTCGATGCAATATTGAAGCTCTGATAATATTTTTTTTAAATCAGCAATCAACTCGAAGAACATAATGTCGTCTAATAATGGAAAAGGACCTTCCTTACATACTGGAGGATTAGTTTTATTTGCTGAGTACAGAAGAAGACATGTATATCTTTATCTTTTTAGTATTAATCATTATCACTCTAATTTTATTCTATGATATATTATGTTAACTAACAATATCTTTAATGATTGTAGAAGCAGCTAACAGGAAAAGATCTCTGTAATAATGAGTTATTTTTGAAGACTTACAGAACCAAAAATGAAAAGCAGTGGATATGTGGAAAGTCAGAAAGGATGAGGGTATGTTTTTATCTCATTACTTTCTCCACTTTTTCATTGTCAATCTTGTCTTTGCCTTTATCTGTGTTAAAAAAATATTTTATTACACTGTCATTTTCTTATTTTTGTAATCAATCTGGTCGGCATTTAAGGTCTCCTCCTTCAATATCATGATTGGGTCGACCAAGCCATTCTGCTTGTTGTTCTCATTATTTTTGTGAATAACTTCGATCCTTGTTGGCTTGCCGTTAGCAAATCCCTTCAATTTAATATCAATAGATTGGTTATCATCTACTCAATTTGTTGGATTCACCTTGTCATTTTCAACTCGACTTATTTCAATTCTTGGCTCATCAACTATTTCTCAAGCCACTAAATCTCAAATGTTGTTGGTAACTTGGTGCAGAATATTAAACCTTATTCATGTCTTCCTCTTTCCATAGTTACTAAATAAGCTTACAAAATTGAAAATGACATAATATCTTAATGGAACTAGACTCCAACAGAAAACAAGCTTGCACGCTAAATTTTTGGTAACATTCTACAATGTTTTGCTAAAGTTACAATTAATGTTTCAACAATGTATCCAACAAAATATAAAATAAAAATGATAAGAAACAAGACTAAATGCCATTGGCATGCATCAACCTTAAGCCTCTATCCTATGAAGCAATAAACTTTGCTACTTTCTTTTTATATATGGAAATCAGCAGAAGCTAGACCATTTTCACTATGCCAGAACAAACTTATGAGATATGGTCAGTCAATCTACACCAAGGAATACATTTTCTGAACAAAGCAAAAGCAAGCGTAAAAGCTTATTGTTTCTGTTAGCACAAAGAAGGCAATTGACTTTGTTTATTTTGTATATTTATTGTTTGCCTTATTATTATGATGCACTGCGATATGCTATTGTGGTTCTTTTCTTCTGTCCCATGAATATATCTCCAGGATTAGTGTTAGAGTTATTGTTCAAGGACATAATTATGGTAGAATATCACAAGCACCTTTTATCTTACACCGCTATTCTTTGTCTATGAATTGTAAACAAAACTTTTTTAGTTTTTGCGCATTCTAAACTTGAGAAACATACAACAACTCTATAGCACCTCTTCTTGTGAACATCAAGAAAATAACAGTGATAAGATATTAAGATGACCATATGCATTTAAATGAATATTTTTTTACATTTTTTAATTATCTACTTGGTCAATTAGAAAAGTTTATTTCTCCATTGTCTATTTCTTTCATTAAAGAACAACCTGACTCTCTTCACGAAAATTGTATTTACTTGGTAACTTTTTTATTCTATGTCATAACTAATTAGTACAATTTTTTCAGAATACATTTACAGATATTATTAATGAGAAGGTAGGTGAGACTTCAACATCAAGGAGTGAAGAAGGTTTTGAAGTAGATGACGCAGAGATGAAAATAAACATGGCAACAAATGGAGATGAGGAAGGAGAAAAGACTAGCAAAGAAACTATTGTGGATTTATTGAAAACTATACCAGATGAGCAACTACTGAAAACTTGAATTGAAATAGTTGTAGCCGCAATAAAAAAGAAAAATGTATGGTCTTGGTCCCAAAAATTGTCTTCTGGCAGACTCATTGGACACTAATTGTGCATCCTCTAGTGCTCCTAATCCTCTAAATGTTCCTACCCAACAAGTTTTTGAAACACTCGAATTTCAGCAACTTCTTGATAATGCACTGGAGCAACAGATGGAGAACATGCCGGCACAAATGCAAGCGGATATTCGGGAGGATATGTAAGAAGAAGTAAAAGTTGCGGCTCGTGCTATCGTGCGTGAGATGCTTGGTTTAACTTCTCAACCACTACCAAATGGCTCCGGTTGTCCCCAAAACATATCTTAGAATAGTAGAGTTTATGTTATTAGTTATTGTTATAACTCTGTATTTGTAAAACAATTCTGGAAATAATAAAATAAATAAACAGAAATGTAAACGCAATGGAAAGTTAATCCGAGCCCACTGAATTCACAGTGTTTCCTTAAGGAATTTAATCCCCTCCTAGTACCCAAGGTTATGGATTATTTCCTCCCAGGATAGAACGAATTTCACACTGGTGTAGTGGTACTTCAAACCCCAGTGTTTCAGCGAACTCAAAGTTCGGTAGCAAATCACACTTACTTGCTTTCTTTGAAGATGAAAGTATGCAGAAAGAAGGAGGAGAACTCAGAAATTAGTATGTAAAATCTGAGAGAATGGACTTGTATTTATAGCCAAAGTTGGGCTGAAATCTGAAGAGGTGCAACTCTCCATAATGGCTGTTTTTGCAAAAACGCCCATAAAGTAAATGCCATGACATAATTGGCTATTTACTCAATAATAAAGAGGGAAAATTGAAGGGTAGTTAATTTTCTGTTACAAAACAGAAAACTAAATTTTGGATAATAACTGAAATAGATTTAATATTAATATTTATTTTAATATTAGTATTTTGTTATTAAAAAAAATATTTAATAACATTTCTGTTAATATTTACTATTAACAAATAAATTTGGTCCAAAAAATAATCTCTCGATC
>ML282979.1:22801-48597 GCA_005239495.1 Nicotiana undulata
ATATATATATATATATATATATATATATATATATATATATACTTCATTATTCTAGGATTAATGGTACTATTCTTATGCTTACGTGCAAATTAACGGATTGAATTACTTATTCCGTCTTATGTCGTTATGTAGAAAATTATATTTGTATATAATCATAAATAAGATAGGAATTACTACTAGCTGAATTTAGCCTGGAAAATATCCTAAGCCAAACAAAAATATAGGCTAGGATATTTATCAAATTAGCTACCAATTTGTTATAAAATGTCCTTGACAAAAATCCTACTAGTAAATTAGCTAGGGAAAATGATCAAGCCCAACTCTAGTTCTAAAAAGGGTAAGCGGTCGCTACAAACATAATCCGATCTAAGAGTCCGGAGTCGAATCCCACAGAGAACTAAGGTTTCGCTATAACTGTTCAATATCACCAATAAGGCAAGCTCGAACAATTCCTAAGTTAGAAATATTTAAGATTACTATATATAACTAACTAACTAACAAATTAAAATAGTAAATTAGCAACGGAGATACTAAAGGTTGGAGACAAGATTAAGGAGGTCTAGAGTTATGATTTCCTCAATTGTCGGAATTATTCCCGCTATGTTTCCTACAATTTCGCCTATGTATTCTCTATTTATCGTGAGCACTTTAAGTGTCATAGTTCTCTCTCGAGCAACTACAATAATTTACTAGACATATTCTCTCGAACTACGCTAGCTGGCTTTACCTTACCGCTCACTATGACCACGTCAAGACTTTGTTATTTCTAAACCTACCTTTAAACCCGTTGTATTGATTTCTCANGAAGCCGAAGCCGAGCCGAGCTAGCGACGACGACGGCGCGAGACTTGCTTTCTTCTCAACTCTTTATTAGCTAGAAGAAGAGCAATTTCTTATATACCCATCAAAAGTCTTTTCCTCTTCCTATGTGGGACAATTAAGGAGGGAAACTCAAATATTACTCAAATATTTTATTTTCCCCTCCATTTCCCATTCACCCATTTTAAGCATTAATATATCATTAANTAGGATTAATGGTACTATTCTTATGCTTACGTGCAAATTAACGGATTGAATTACTTATTCCGTCTTATGTCGTTATGTAGAAAATTATATTTGTATATAATCATAAATAAGATAGGAATTACTACTAGCTGAATTTAGCCTGGAAAATATCCTAAGCCAAACAAAAATATAGGCTAGGATATTTATCAAATTAGCTACCAATTTGTTATAAAATGTCCTTGACAAAAATCCTACTAGTAAATTAGCTAGGGAAAATGATCAAGCCCAACTCTAGTTCTAAAAAGGGTAAGCGGTCGCTACAAACATAATCCGATCTAAGAGTCCGGAGTCGAATCCCACAGAGAACTAAGGTTTCGCTATAACTGTTCAATATCACCAATAAGGCAAGCTCGAACAATTCCTAAGTTAGAAATATTTAAGATTACTATATATAACTAACTAACTAACAAATTAAAATAGTAAATTAGCAACGGAGATACTAAAGGTTGGAGACAAGATTAAGGAGGTCTAGAGTTATGATTTCCTCAATTGTCGGAATTATTCCCGCTATGTTTCCTACAATTTCGCCTATGTATTCTCTATTTATCGTGAGCACTTTAAGTGTCATAGTTCTCTCTCGAGCAACTACAATAATTTACTAGACATATTCTCTCGAACTACGCTAGCTGGCTTTACCTTACCGCTCACTATGACCACGTCAAGACTTTGTTATTTCTAAACCTACCTTTAAACCCGTTGTATTGATTTCTCACATACGTTAGGAGTGACGTTGTTCAACAACCACATAAATATGTATCCTTTGTCAAGCAACAGTGTAACGATCCGGTCTGTCGTTACGTAGAACCTGCATTATAATTACTGTTATTGACTTGTCATAGGTTGGTTATACTGTTGTTGATGTGTTAGAGTTGGTAGGCTTGAAATCGAAATGGTTGTAGTGAGAGTTTAGCCACTTAGTTTGTAAAAATAGCCTTAAAGTTGGAAAAGTCAACTGAGAGTTGACTTATTGGTAAACGATCTTATAATGCGGATTTTATGGCTCGGATAGCTTCGTTAGGTGATTTGAGACTTAGGAGTGTGTTCAGAATTTTATGATGTCCGGTGTAGAGTTAGGCTTGAATTGGCGAAAGTTAGTTTTTGGTGATTTTCGGTCGGCAGTGAAAAATAGGCTATCGGGGTCGGAATGGAATTCCGACAGATGGAACAAGTTCGTAATATCATTTTGGATATGTCTGCAAACTTTCAGGTCAATCGGAGTTGTTTTGGATAGTTTCGGCATCGTTCGTGGATTTTAGAAATTTGAAAGTTCTTAGGCTTGAATCCGATGTGATTTTAGTGTTTTGATGTTAGTTTTGGTGTTCCGAGGGTGCAACTAAGTTTGAATGATCATAAGTAATGTGTTGGTATGTTTGGTTGGGGTCCCGAGGGGCTCGAGATTGATTGCGGGTGGTTAACGGACTCTTTTGGACTTGGGAAAAATGCTGGTTTTCTGGTGTCAGTGCAACAAGAAATCGTTCATCGCGATCGCGAGGATCAGGCCGCGATCGCGTAGAGTAAAGAGTTGAGGCAGGTGAAATTGTTCTATGCGATTGCGTAAGTGTGTCTGCGATCGCATAGCTTGGCAGGCTACGGCAGTGCGATCGGGTGGCCTTGCTTGCGATCGCGTAGGGTTACAGACGCGTGAGGTGAGAGAGTCCATTTGTTCTTCGCGATCGCGTGTGCAGGGTTGCTATCGCGTGGGGTTGAGGTTCTGTGAATCGCGGTCGCGTGTGGGGCTTCGCGATCGCGTAGGGTATTTTAGGACTCGCGACCTTATGTCAGGGTTCGCAGTGCATAAATAACTGGGCAGTTAAATTAAAACCCTTCCGCGACCCTAACCTATTTTAACACAATTTTTTAATGGGAAGAAGCTTTTGAAGCGATTTTGAAGAGGGAAAATCAGTGTTCATCAAAGAGGTAAGTATTTTGGACCTTAAAACTTGATTATAGGTGATTAAGGAACATAATCTCAGTGTTTAATTCATGAAAATTAGTAGAAAAAGGTGGGGTTAGGGCTTGAGATTATGAGACCTTTAGGGGTCGATTTGAGAGGTCAAACGAACTATGATTTTAGCGTTCTTTATATGTGCGGACTCGTGAGATGATGAAGAACATTTTGGTATAAAATTTGTCGAGTTCCGAGATGCGGTCTTGGGGGTCGAGTTTTGGCTAAATTCAGGTTTTATGCTAAAGTTGATACTTTTCAATTGGAATTCATTCCTTTAGCATAATTTGATGATAAAAATCTGATCTTGGTAGATTTGGAGCATTCGAAAGTTGATACGAGAGGAAAGCGGGTTGCAGAGTAGCATTTCAGGCTAGTTTGAGGTAAGTAATGTCTTTAAATCCTGTCCTGAGGGTATGAAACCCCGGACTTTGCATCCTTTCACGATTTTGGAATGCAAAGATTGAAAAATTGGAAATATATCCCTTTTTAGGCAACTGTTGATTTGCGAAACCGATTTTTAAACCTATGCTTAATAGTATTGATATATTTTGATATGTTTTGGGCTGTAAGCCATGTTTGGGGCCTAGTGCCAATTTGTTTAATCCTTGAGGGCTGATTTTACTATTTTCCTCACTGATATGTTATGATTTTCACTCAGTCTTTTCTTGATAATTGTTTTGACACTCAGAGTATTTTGATACTATTTCTTAAAAAATGAAACACTGTTTTTGGTCGAGAACCCGGTATATTTATGACCTGAAGGGCAAGTTGAGAGTGTTTGACTGAGTGAGGCTGCAGGCCTATATTGTGAGGATGTTATGATATGAGTGAGGTTGCGGGCCTATATTGTGAGTGATTTATGCCATGATGTGGCTTGTTATAGCGCTTGGATTGTAGGAGCCCCTCCGGAGTCTGTACACACCCCCAGTGAGCGCAGGTACCTAATGAGTGATGTTGCCCGTGGGGATAATATTGAGTGACTGTGAGGTTTCCTGATGGGCTAATATCGAGTGAATGTGAGGTTGCCTGATGGGCTAATATTGAGTGATGTGAGGTTGCCTGATGGGCTGACACTGAGATTGTTATGAGAAATGATTTTGGCCCGAGTAGCAGATTTATGATAAATTTTACTGAGTTTTTGACTACGATTCACTTCGTTTTTCAAACTGATTTTACTGAGCGTTTTACTGAGATATATTGATATTACACTTGCTTCAAAGGGTTTCTGGAAAACGGTTTTCGAACTTATGTATTTGATGAATACTTATGGTGACTTGGTGATTTACCATTTTTGTGAATTGGTGTATCTGTGTTGTGTGTTTCGTATGTTCTCAGACTGCAATTTATTTTCATTACTACTGAGTTGGCGTACTCATCATTACTTCATGCACCTCTGTGTGCAGATCCAGATATTGATTCGGAGCAGTAGTCGTCCGAGTTCGTTAACAGTAGCTCGCGGAATTTTGAGGTAGCTGTCCAGCGTCCACAGCTTCTCCATTTCCCTTCCTTTATTAGTATTAGTATTTATTTCATAGACATTGATTAAGACATTAGCAAAGTTAGTTGTGTTTCGAAGATGCTTGTGACCATGTTCACTCCAGTTTTGGGAGATTTTGTTTAGAGTTGTTTAGACTATTATTGGGGCGCTAAGACTTAATGAAATTATTTACACTCTGTTTGCTGTTTATTATTGAATTGTGGATTAATATAATAGAACGAATGAGTAATTAGGTGATGGTTGGCTAGTCTAGTTCCACGATAGGCTCCATCACGACCTATTAGGATTTGGGGTCGTGACAAACACATAATAAATAGGCACAGTCAATCGATGGTCATTCAATCGATTGAAATAAACACGTAGTTGAACAAATAGACAAATTCAAAGGTTAAATTATATTTAAACATAACAAGAGTTCATCCTCCAAGAGGTTCCATTGAAACTCTAGATAATTAATTAGTTACTCATAATAGTATGTAAAACTACAATACTAAAAGTCATAACCAACAATGAAAAATAGGAAGAAGAGAGGAAAAACTTGTAGTTAAATCTTCCTCCTTGATCCTAGCGTATTCTTGCATCCTTGGGTGTTTTTTTACCCTAAAGTAGTGTCTCCTCTCTCAAATTTGTGTTTTAAGATGTATTTATATCACTTAGGGTTGATGAGGGGCGGAAATTTTCAATACAACTTCGGATGGGAGAAGCTGGAATCCGCATCTGCCTTCGCGATAGACGCGGACTTAACGGGGATCCGCGTCTGCCTTCGCGCTAGATGCGGACTTTGACGCGGATCCAACTTTTGAAATTTTTCTATTTCGCGAAGCGATCCGTGCCTTTGCTTCACTTCACTGTTTTGTGCCTTCACTTTTCTCCTTTTTCGCGTCCGTCTTCGTGCCACACACGAGAATAGACGAGCTCTCAATCCTTCAATTTCTTCTTTTTGTGTCAAATTGTCATCTTTTGATCATTTATCATCCAAACTCGTTCCTACACATAAGAAACATATAATGAGTATATTTCACTTCAAAAATCACGTAAACTCTCGCGACTCACACAAAAATTAATATGAAAATATACTAAAAAAATATGCATTTTTCATCCTTTATGAGAAACATGCTAGGCAAACATTGAAAAAGGCTGGAACCTTTGCTCCCTAGCTAATTTTTTATGAAATCAATACTGTTCATGCAAAATTTTGCTTAGAATTTAGTTAGCTTGGTTGTAGCAAATATTAGCATGGTATAAGATACTCCCTCCGGTTCAAAATAAGTGAATTTTTGGCATTTTTTTGTGGTCCAAAATAAGTGATTTTTTCAGATTTCAAGAATGAATTAATTATTGTTTTCCTACATTGTCCTTGAAGTAAATAGTCTTGGAATATGTGTTGGGAGTGTTTATGTGAAATAGTAACGGTTAATATGGTCAATTTCATAGCTAATTAATGTTAAATGATAGATTTCTTAATCTGTGTGAAAACATCCAAAAAATCACTTATTTTGGACCAGAAAGAGTAGTTAATAGTCTAGCTATGTTTCAACAAAGTCAATATTGACCAAACAAAGTTTGCTTGAAATTTAGCTATCACATTGCTAGGGATTAGTGCCAAGCAAATATCCCTAGCTATATTGGCAACGGATAACATATCTTCTATCTTTAGCTAAGAGCATAATAGTTACGAAATTTAGCTAAGCCCATTTTCCTAACTAAAGCGATGTTAGCTAGGAGTCTCGGTAAGTTAGCTAGGATTTTGGTTTCTAGCTAATGGCTTGTTCTCTTGTAGGAAAATGATAAGAAACTGTTTGAGGGTCTGTTGTTGTCAAAAAGCCCACAACACAACAAATTGTCTGCTGTAGATGGAATCTTTAGCACGAAATTAGGTTGTTGTCCAAAATACCATCATTCATCGGATGTTATTTCACCGAAATGGAGTTAAATTAGACTTGCACCCTTTCCTTTTTTGGGAGTACAAATAATATCAGAGAGAGAAGCTCTAAGGTAGAAATTTGAAAATAAGAATTACTATAATTATTTTGAAAGTTCTTTGGATATTCTTCTTTTCTAAGAGAGTATTTAAAGAAGACAAACAAGTTTTTGAAAAGTCATCTGCAGGTAAGCCTCTAAACTAATATGTACTCTCCCATTTTAATGTATTTGGTATAGTTTAATCCGGAAAGAAATTTAAGAAAATAACATTTAAACATGCCATAACACTTGCAGCTATCAAAACTTTTTTTATGATAAAATTAAAAGCTTAAAGTTAACTGCTTTTCTAGAAAAGATTAATAAGAAAATAAAACCAAATTAATAAAAATGGACTGGATTCAGATTTTCCATCTTAAAGTTTTGATTTTGGCAGAAAAAACAAACGAAAAGTAGTTCAAAAATAAAATCACTATTGGTAAAAATAATCATAACCCTTTTGCAATGATCACACACTTAAAACAATACAGGCACCTGAGGAATGAATATGTAAACGCGGAGATAAAAATTTAAAAAAAATAGTTTGGTACACAAAGTATTTTACGTTTACGTAAGGACTAGAGAAGGACTGCACTCTAAAGGGTGAGATTTAGACAGTTTATTGACTAATTTTATAGACACGTAATCTATGAATCATAGGATACGAAAACAAAAATGAAAATGAACGAAAAGTAATTAAATGTATAGAAGCCTCATGATAATGTCTGCTCTCAAGTCTCAAGTGGGAACATTTTACTATGAAACGTAGTAAAATCTAAAAGAAGAAAGTTAAAAACTGGTGTAGGCTGGGTTGAGTCGGGTGAATAGTTAAATTTTCTATTTTGGGTCATACATATTTTTTACTCCACACATGTAGTGTAATGGGCTATGTGGTCCATAGAATTTAAGCTGCCAACTTGGTAGTTGTAATGCTACAGATATATGTATGTTTATTTATGTCTTCTTTTCTGTCTGTTCCTTTGACTAATTGCCTGGTCGAATGAAGTAAAAAAGGTAGGCATTTAAGCTTTGACTAAACATGGCAGTCACTTGTTCCCTT
Organism: Nicotiana undulata; assembly: GCA_005239495.1. NCBI lineage: Eukaryota > Viridiplantae > Streptophyta > Magnoliopsida > Solanales > Solanaceae > Nicotiana > Nicotiana undulata. The sequence goes on from ML282979.1 coordinate 30,332, forward strand.
TTTCTCGTCCGACCGCCATGCACATTTTTTATGCCCCTGCCCCGGAGCTTCCCTTGTGCTCCTTTGATGACTCGAATCAATATCCTTAAGTGTGGTTTTGTATTAGGTATAAGAATAATAATTTTGGGATAGAATTTAAAATTGTATTAATTTTATATTTAGTTATAGGTATTAGTTAATTTCAAGATAAGTTGTAAAATGATGAGATATCTCACCCCATGGGATATTCTTGTTTATCCCACTATTGTACCCCTTAAGGCTTTTGGTACGAGGGATAAGGATAATTAATTTCGGGTTTAAATTTAAGATGTGTTTATTTTATTTGTTGGGATAAAATCGTGATATAACTAATCCCGGAATAATTAATTCCGAAATAACTTGTTTTCCAACCAAATGACCTTTTATATGAGATAACTAATCTTAGGGGTCTTTTGGTACAATGGTGGAATACCAGGGGATTAGTTAGCCCACCTTTTATATGAGATAACTAATTTTGCCATTTTAGTGTAAACATTATCTCGAAATTAGTTAATACCCTAAACTTAACATGGGATAAAGTTAATCTCAAACTTTATCCCGAAATTACTATTCTTATTCTATATACCAAAATATCCTTTAGGAGTTAGGTGGAGGTATTTACCACTTGAGCAATCATTACATACACTTTCTTCCTTTATTAACTTAATAAATAAGATCGTTTCACTCTGTGGAAAAGATAAGAAATTATACAATATAAATACTTTTTACATTATGAATGATATTTAATTGGTTATAATATGTTACTACTTAATTTTTTTCCCAAGTATTATAGTACCAAATTTCAGAGAGTTACGTGTTCTTATAGATTAAATAATATAAAAATCAACGTAAATTTAAAAAAAAAGCCAAATATATCCTTCTACCTTCGAATATCGTAATTTAACCTTCGTTATACTATCCAGTCATATTTATCCCAGTCATTATACTATCCTGTCAAATTTATCCCTACCATCAACAAACTTTTAGAAATACCCCTTAATCTGTTAAGTGATCCAAAATCTTCCAATTTCCTTTCATTTAAATCACTTGTTGTTCTTCTTGCTCCACTATTTTCAGAAATTACTATTGATGTGAATGCTAAAGGTGCTAGATTATACAAATTATTCATGGATATTTTTAATTACTAATGCTCTCACTTCTCTTCTTGTGATAATGAGTTTGGAATTGGTTAAATTTTATTTATTTTTCGACCATATACACGCTGTAGAATTCATTAGGTCTATTTATTGTATATTATATGCAGATGATCATCATATTATGTGATGCCTCAAGAGGTCATTTTATAAATATAGACTCCGTCCTATGCTTAATTATCATAAAAAGATTAATTTTAAATATCTTGATTTGCGTGCGCGATCCGGGCGCGAAACCGAAAAGTTGTTATGTTAAAATATGAGAAATAGTGAATTCTAGAGTTAAAACTTGATTATAGTTGACTTTGGTCAACATTTTAAGCAAACGGACCCGGATCTGTGTTTCGACGATCCCGGGAGGTCCGCAGTAAAATATGGAACTTGGGCGTATGCCCGAAAATGAATTCCGAGGTCCCAAGCTTCAGAAAATAATCTTTGAAGAAAATTGTTCTGCTGGTTAATTCAAGAAATAAAGAAATGAAACATTATGTGAAATATATGATATCGGGCCCGTATTGTGGTTCCGGAGCCCGGAACAAGTTTGTTATGTTGTATAAGTCCTATCTGTGAAGTTTCATGAGAATTGCAGTTGATTTGATGCAATTCGGACATCCGGTTGAAAAGTTGAAAATTTGAGTGTTCTTGAGAAAATCTTGAATTTTGAGGCCAAATCTGTAGATTTTGATGTTAATTTGATGATTCTATTTCACAAACAAGTCTGTATGATATTTTTAGATGTGTGTGCATGTTTGGTTTGGAGTCATGAGGGCTCGGGTGAGTTCCGGGTAGGCTACGAAGTGTCTTGACTTAGAAAAATTTCCAACAGCTGAAACATCTGGTGTGCATGTCTCTGATCTCGCAAATGCGAGGTCCCTGGGTCGCAAATGCGAAGGACCTTGTTCACAAATGCGAGGTCCTGTTCGCATTTGCGATATATGCCCGGAAAGCCCAGGGTTCGCAAATGCGAACCCCAGCTCGCAAATGCGAGATCCGCAGCCTGTTATATCAGCTTTTTGACGGGATTTTACCTTCTTTTCCAATTTTCTAAACCCTAAACCTCCATACGCAATTTTTCCAAGGTCCAAACTTCTTCAAATCATTGATAAGTGACCTCTAACTAATTTCTTTCAATTCCGAACAACTTTTGACAATGATTTCAACCAAAAATCTAGAGTTTCCATGGTAAAAATTTGAGTTTTGGGTAGAATTTAGGAATTTTAATTTTTTGGGAAATTAGACCTCGAATAGAGGTCGGATTCAAATACCAATTGTATATTCGTGCTCGGGGGAGATTGGGTAAACGAGTTTTGGTCCGAACCTCGAGTTTAGACCAAGTGTGTCCGGGGTGAATTTTCGAAATTTCATATGAAACCTTAGTAAAACCATTGTTTTTCAATAAAGATGATACCTTTAGGCTATGATTGATAACATGGGGCGAATTATAATTAGATTCGAGCGGATTAGAGGCAATTTTCAAAGGGAAGGCAATGCTAGAGTAGTGAATTGCTTGCGAGACCGAGGTAAGTGTTTGGTCTAACTTTGGATTAAGGGAATAGGAATACCCACTTGGTTGGTATGTGAAATGCATGGGTGTGGTGTATAGGTGAGGTGACGAGTATCTATGCACCACCCAATTTGCCTGTTAAGCATGATCCTTACCCCGTTCCCGACTTAATTGATTACTGTCTTGATTGTTTTTTGACTATTTGATGTTGTCACCTTGTTAAACGTTGTGGTTGTTATTTTTTGAAGAGTATTGGTTGTTATTGGGTTCCCTTGTGGGACAAACGATTGAGCAGTTTGGTGTTGTTTTACGAAGTTTATCTATATATATGCACATTGATGTTCCTGTGATATATTGTTGAAAGAGAGATATTGTGAAAGGCTTGACCTTATTGTGAAAGCTTTATAAATTAATATAAAGTTGTGATATATTGTTGAAACGGTAATGTTGTGAAAGGCTTGGCCTGAATTGTAAAATTTTCATAAATTAACATAAGGTTATGATATGTCTGGTGGGATCGGGTTGCACGCCACAACAAAGATGTAATAAGGGTAGACATGTGAGATCGGGTTGTACGCCGCAACATGAGCGATAATGGTGATATATATAGGGAGGAAGAATAAGGGAGGACAGGTGGGATCGGGTTGCACGCCGCAACAAAAAGGTGAGATAAGGAGTACACTTATGATTTACTGATTTTTTTTTTTAAAATGGTTTTTACTGAAACTCAAATGAGGTTTTACTGGGTTTTCTTGAAACATTCAAGGGTTTGAGACCCACAGATTTGGAAAATTTAAAAATGTTTCTTTTACTAATATATTTTTTGATATTTCGCACTACTTTTATTTTAAAGTCAAAGTTTTGGAAATTTGGAAATTATTGAGAATTGGTTATAACTGAGGCATGAAAGAGGCGGTTGTGTTGTTTTATTATGGTTGCAGTACTTGAATTTATTTGTTTAGATTTCCTACTTGCTCTATATATTACTGTTAAAGCCCCGCCTTAGCCTCGTCACTACTTCGCTGAGGTTAAGCTCGGCACTTACTCAGTACATGGGTTCAGTTGTATTGATACTACACTCTGTGCATTATTTTGCACAGATCCAGGTACTAGTCGACAGTAGAGGATTCCAGAGCGGCCACTATTTAGTTGGAGACACGAGGTACATCTGTCAGCGTTCGCAGAGTCCGAGAGTCTTCTCCCACTTTACATACACTGTTTTATTTCCTTCAGAACAGTTGCACTATTTCTTTCAGCCATTATTTGTAGCATTCTTTTACAAGTTCGTGGATTTGTGACACCAGACCCTGGGGTAGTTCTAGATCTATTATATGATTAGTTCGTGGTTCGTTTTTATTTAATTTTTTATTATTTTTATCTTTGGAAATCATTTAAATTAAGTTTACTTTAGATTTATTTATTGATGCTTAAGAAGATAATCAAAGGAAATTAGTTACTCTAATTCTAATGTTGGCTTGCCTAGCAAGTGTGGTGTTAGGCGCCATCACGATCCCTAAGTAAATGCGAAGGACCTTGTTCGCAAATGCGAGGTCCTGTTCGCATTTGCGATATATGCCCGGAAAGCCCAAGGTTCGCAAATGCGAACCCCAGCTCGGAAATGCAAGACCCACAACCTGTTATATCAGCTTTTTGACGGGATTTCACCTTCTTTTATAATTTTTTAAGACCCTAAACCTCCATAGGCTATTTTCCCAAGGTCCAAACTACTTCAAATCATTGGTAAGTGACCTCTAACTAATTTCTTTCAATTCCTAACAACTTTTGACAATGATTTCAACCAAAAATCTAGAGTTTCCATGGTAAAAATTTGAGTTTTGGGTAGAACTTGAGAATTTCAATTTTTGGGGATTGGACCTCGAATAAAGGTCGGATTCCAATACCAATTGTATATTCGTGCTGGGGGGAGATTAGGTAAACTGGTTTTGGTCCGAACCTAGAGTTTAGACCAAGTGTGTCCGGGGTGAATTTTCGAAATTTCATATGAAACTTTAGTAAACCCATTGTTTTTCAATAAAGATGATACCTTTAGGCTATGATTGATAACATTAGGCGAATTGTAATTAGATTCGAGCGGATTAGAGGCAATTTCCAAAGGGAAGGCAGTGCTAGAGTAGTGAATTGCTTGCGAGACTGAGGTAAGTGTTTTGTCTAAATTTGGCTTGAGGGAATAGGAATCCCCATTTGGTTGTTATGTGAAATGCATGGGTGTGGTGTATAGGTGAGGTGACGAGTATCTATGCACCACCCAATTTACCTGTTATGCATAATCCTTTCCCCGTTCCCGACTTAATTGATTACTGTCTTGATTGTTTTTTGACTATTTGATGTTGTCACCTTGTTGTTAAACGTTGTGGTTGTTATTTTGTGAAGTGTATTGGTTGTTATAGGGTTCCCTTGTGGGAGAAACGATTGAGCAGTTTGGTGTTGTTTTACGAAGTTTATCTATATATATGCACATTGATGTTCCTGTGATATATTGTTTAAAGAGAGATATTGTGAAAGGCTTGGCCTTAATTGTGAAAGCTTTATGAATTAATATAAGGTTGTGATGTATTGTTGAAACGGTAATGTTGTGAAAGGTTTGGCCTGAATTGTGAAATTTTCATAAATTAACATAAGGTTATGATATGTCTGGTGGGATCGGGTTGCATGCCACAACAAAGATGTAATAAGGGTGGACAGGTGGGATCGGGTTGCACGTCGCAACATGAACGATAAGGGTGATATATATAGGGAGGAGGAATCAGGGATGACAGGTGGGATCGGGTTGCACACCGCAACAAAAAGGTGAGATAAGGGAGGACACTTATGATTTACTAAATTTTTTTTGAAAATGGTTTTTACTGAAATTCAAATGAGGTTTTACTAGTTTTTCTTGAAAAATTCAAGGGTTTGAGACCCACAGATTTGAAAAAGTTAAAAATGTTTATTTTACTATTTTTTTTAAATATTTCGCACTACTTTTATTTTAAAGTCAAAGTTTTGGAAATTTGGAAATTATTGAGAATTGGTTATAGCTGAGGCCTGAAAGAGGCGGTTGTGTTGTTTTATTATGGTTGCAGTACTTGATTTTTTTTGTTTAGATTTCCTACTTGCTCTATATATTACTGTTACTGGTTTATTGTTAAAGCCCCGCCTCAGCCTCGCCAAGGTTAGGCTCGGCACTTACTCAGTACATGGGGTCAGTTGTACTGATACTACACTCTGTGCATTTTTTTGCACAGATCCAGGTACTAGTCGACAGTAGAGGATTCCAGAGCGGCCACTGTTCAGTTGGAGACGCGAGGTACATCTGCCAACGTTTGCAGAGTCCAAGAGTCTTCTCCCACTTTACATATACTGTTTTATTTCCTTCAGAACAGTTGCACTATTTCTTTCAACCATTATTTGTAGAATTCTTTTAGAAGTTCGTGGATTTATGACACCAGACCCTGGGGTAGTTCTAGATCTATTATATGATTAGTTCGTGGTTCGTTTTTATTTAATTTTTTACTATTTTTATCTTTGGAAATCATTTAAATTAAGTTTACTTTAAATTTATTTATTGATGCTTAAGAAGATAATCAAAGGAAATTAGCTACTCGAATTCTAACATTGGCTTGCCTAGCAAGTGTGGTGTTAGGCTCCATCACGATCTCTAAAGTTGGAAATTTGGGTAGTGACATATTATATCCATGTATATTCAAATATATTTTGTTATTGTCTGGTTAGTATAGAGTTCGATCGAATATGCACAACGCGTAGGCATTTGATTAAAGCAAAAGTGAATACGACAATGTAAAGTATCAAGGAACTTCAACTTCTATCGCTAATACATGTGAAGTCTCCATACCTTTGGTGCAACGAATTCATTAAAGTTGGGATGTTGAAAATACTTTTGGAATTTAGTCAAGCTATTGTATTTAGATTCTTCAATTTACTATTCTTTGTTTACTAATCGTTGTATTATTTTTAATTTTCTTTCTCTCATATTTTTTTTCAATTAAGAAAGCAGGTAAATGCCAATTATTTCGAAAATGGTAGGTCACGAAAAGAATAAGTGACTTAATTAAAATGATTTGGGAGATTCTGGTTCACCTGACGGATTGAGGGGCAATTTTTAAAAGTTTGCTAATGGTAGGGATAAATTTGGCCGGATAGTATAACAATAGAGATACGTTTGGCCAGATATAACGAATTAAATACAGACAATATCGAAAAGTGGAGAGATATATTTGACCCTTTCCCCTAAACAAAACATTATCGATGTGCCTATGCTTGGATTCACCTTCAAGATGAGATGGACTATCACGACCCGAAATTCCCACCGTCGGGACCGTGATGGCGCCTAACGTTGAACCCGCTAGGCAAGCCAACATATATTCAAATTTTCATTAATCCTTTATTATTAGACGAATATAGGTGAAATACTACATTTTGCATAAATAAAAGTATGAAAATGAAACAGACTTTATGTTTATAACTCAATCCACTGCTTTTACGAAATACCAAAATAACCAAATCCCAGATATTTGGAGCCACAATATCACGGACTATCTACGAATAATACATAAAATGGTCTGAAAGAAGTGAATACATTTGTTTCTGAAATAACTAAAACAGAGACAAAGAAGTGGAAGGGGACGCCAAGGCCTGCGGACACCTGTAGGTCTACCTCGGTGCCTCCGACTGGACTGAAGGCAGCCTCCTAGCTCTAATGTCCAAAGGGTCCTGTACCGGGATCTGCACAACAAAATATGTGCAGGTGTAGCATCAGTACAACCGACCCCATGTACTGAGTAAGTGTCGAGCCTAACCTCGGCAAAGTCGTGACGAGGCTAGGACACGACAACTAAGACAACCTGTGCAATTTAATAATAATCGGAAGAAATAACAGCAGGAATAATCAGTTAAGCAAAAGGGAACATGGGAACATGCTGGGGAAAAGAGCTACCAAATAACAGCGATAACGGAGTAAGATGACAGTTCAGATATCAAAATAACAGCAGGAAATAACAAACACAGAGAAAAACAGTGCACGACATCACCTTTCATGCTTTTACTCTCATTCTCACCAAATAATAAATAAAGGCAAGTGCACGGAATCACCCTTCGTGCTTTTACTCTCATCCTCACAATAATAAATAAAAACGGCACGACATCACCCTTCGTGCTTTTAATATCATAACATGGCACGACATCACCCTTCGTGCTTTTACAATCTCATCCTCACAATAAACAATACACGGCATCACCCTTCGTGCTTTAAACTCTTCCTCACAAAAATCAATACACGACATCACCCTTCGTGCTTTACACTCTTCCTCACCCAAACAATATCAATAACAGAAGTTTGGAAAGGAAGAAATCAAAAATATGAACCATAACCAATCTCACTCAAGTACATATACGTTGAACATGATATAAACACAAAGCAATTAAGAATCAACGCATATTCCCTCCAGTTAAGGTTAGGCCAAACACTTACCTCGACTTCCACTACCAAAATCAAGCCTCAATCACCGCTTTTTCTTTTGAACTTGACTCCAAATCGATTGTATCTAGACATAATTGACTCAATAACATCAATAAACGCTAAATAATTCAACTCCAATGATTAATTATAGCTTTTCTAACATTCTTCCCAAAAAGTCAAAAATCGACCCCCGACCAGCTTGGTCTAAACACGATGTTCGGACCAAAACCCGATCACCCATTCACCCACGAGCCCGAATATCTAATTAGTTTTGAAATCCGACCCCAAAACGAGGTCTAAATTCCAATTATACAAAAGCCCTAACTCTACCAAAATCCCTAATTTTCTACCCTTAAGAACATGATTTAGGCCTAAAAATCTAGTGGGTGTTGATAAAAATTGAAGAAAACAAGTCTAAGAATACATACCTATGATTTTGTAGTGAAATCCCCTTTCAAAAATCGCCCAATTTGGAGTTTAAAAGAAGAAGTTATGAGTTTTTGCTTAAATCCCGTAATGGCTACTGGTTTTAAAATAATTGGGCAAAATTGCCCTATGCGTTCGCGACCAGGGTGGTGCGTTCGCATAAGCTGTCTCCTATTGCCCTTCGCTTTCGCACTGCCTTGGGTGCGTTCGCACAGGGTTAAAAAATCACCCCAGCCCCCTAATACTCTATGCGTTCGCGGCTTATTGGGTGCGTTCGTGTAGAGTAATTTTCCTATGCTCCGCGTTCGCACCCTGTACTATGAGTTCGCATAGTGTTAGACAACCCCCCTCCCCGTGTGTGCTGTGGGTTCGCATGAAATCCCATGCGTTCGCATAGGGTAAAATCCCTGGACACCAGCAACAACAATTACCCACCAGATTTTCAAGTCTAAAAATGCTCTGACGCCTATCCGAAACTCACCCGAGCCCTCGGGGCTCCAAACCAAATATGCACACAACCTCAAAAACATCCTACGGACTTACTTGTGCGATCAAATTGCCAAAATAACCTCTTAAACAACGAATTTATCATAAAAATCAAAGTAATTTCCCATAACTTTCAAAGTATCAAAATTTACAACCGTGGGTCCGAATCACGTCAAATGACTTCCGTTTCTTACCAAATTTTACTGACATGTTATAAATATTATATTGAACCTGTACTAGGATCCGGAACCAACCCGATACCATATATTTCAAATATAATTAAACTTTCAAAATCCTTTATATTTTCAGAAAAATAATTTCTTTCAAAAATTTATTTCTCGGGCTTAGGACCTCCGAATTCGATTCCGGGAATACGCCTAAGTCCCATATTTTTCTACGGACCCTCTGGGACCGTCAAATCACGGGTCTGGGTCCGTTTACCAAAAATGTTGACCAAAGTAAACTTAATTCAAATTTCAAAATCAAAACTATCATTTTTCTCAGTTTTTGACATAAAGGCTTCCCTGCTATATGCCCGGGCTGCGCATGCAAATCGAGGTGAGATAGAAGGAGGTTTTCAAGACCTCGGAACACAGAATTGACTTATAAGACACGGGATGACCTTTTGGGTCATCACAATCTCCACATCTAAAACAAACGTTCGTCCTCGAACGGACATAGAATAGTACCTAAATCGGGGGAAAATGGGGATATCGGCTCCGCATATCGGACTTGGACTCCAGGTAGCTACTTCGGTAGGTTGACCTCTCCATTGAACACGGACCGAAGGATAACTCTTTGATCTCAGCTAACGAATTTTCCGGTCTAAAATGGCTACCGGCTCCTCCTCATAAGTTAAATCCTTGTCCAACTAAACACTTTTGAAGTCTAGCACATGGGATAGATCGGCGAGATACTTCCGAAGCATAGATACATGAAACACTAGATGCACGGCTGATAAACTCGGTGGCAAAGCAAGCCTGTAGGCCACCTCTCCGAGTTTATCAAGAATCTCGAAGGGACCAATGAATCTAGGGCTCAGCTTGCCCTTCTTTCCGAACCTCATCACGCCCTTCATGGGAGACACCCAAAGCAATACCTGGTCTCCTACCATGAATGCCAAATCTCGAACTCTGCGGTCTACATAACTCGTCTGCCTTGACTGAGCGGTACGAAGTCTATCCTGAATGATCTTCACCTTATCCAAAGCATCATGCACTAACTCCATACCCATTAACCGATCCTTTCCCTGATCAAACCACCCAACCGGAAACCGACACCGCCTACCATACAACGCCTCATAAGGAGCCATCTGAATGCTCGACTGATAGCTGTTGTTGTAGGAAAACTCAGCTAAAGGCAAAAATTAGTCCCAAGAACCTCCAAAGTCAATGAGACATGCTCGCAACATATCCTCTAAAATCTGAATAGTATGCTCGGACTATCCGTCCGTCTGGGGGTGAAACGTTGTGCTCACCTCAACCCCTGTGCCCAACTCCCGCTCAAATACTCTCCAGAAATGTGAGGTAAACTGCGTACCTCGGTTAGAAATAAGGGACACGGGCACACCATGCAGGCGAACGATCTCCCTGATGTAAATCTCTTCCAACCTCTCTGAGGAATATGAAACTGCTACAAGGATGAAATGTGTTGACTTGGTCAGCCTATCCACAATGACCTATACCACATCGAACTTCCTCTGAGTTCGTGGGAGTCCAACTACGAAATCCATAGTGATACGCTCCCACTTCCACTCAGGAATCTCAATCTGCTGCATCAAACCACCGGATCTCTGGTGCTCGTACTTAACCTGCTGACAATTCAAGCATCGAGCTACATATGCCACAATATCTTTCTTCATCCTCCGCCACCAATAATGTCGTCGCAAGTCCTGGTACATCTTTGCGGCGCCCGGATGAATGGAATACCGGGAACTATGGGCCTCCTACAATATCAACTTGTGAAGTCCATCAACATTAGGCACACAAATACGACCCTGCATCCGCAAGACTCCATCATCACCAATCGAAACTTGCTTGACACCACCGTGCCGCACAGTATCCCTAAGGAATCACAAATGAGGATCATTACACTACCGATCCCGGATACGATCAAATAATGAAGAACGGGCCACAGTATAAGCTAGAACACTGCCGGTCTTAGAAACATCCAATCTCATGAAATGACTGGCTAAAGCCTGAACATCCAAAGCAAGCGGTCGCTCCCCGACTTGAATATAAGCAAGACTACCCATGTTGAACTGACTTTCGTCTCAAAGCATCGGCCACCACATTGGCCTTTCCCGGATGATATAAGATGGTTATGTCATAGTCTTTCAACAGCTCCAACCATCTTCTCTGCCTTATATTCAACTCTTTCTACTTGAACAAATATTGCAAACTTTTGTGATCTGTGAACACCTCACGTGACACACCATACAGATAATGCCTCCAAATCTTCAGCGCGTGGACAATGGCTACTAACTCTAAATCATGAACTGGATAGTTATTCTCATAAACCTTCAAATGACGTGAAGCATATGCTATAATCTTGTCATCCTGCATCAACACTGCACCAAGTCCAACCCGAGAAGCATCACAATACACAGTATATGTCCCTAGGCCTGAGGGAAAAACCAACACCGGTGCCGTGGTCAAGGCTTCCTTAAGCTTCTGAAAGCTCGCCTCACACTCATCTGAACACCTGAACTAGGCACCCTTCTGAGTCAACCTGGTCATCGGGGATGCAATAGATGAAAATCCCTCCACAAACCGACGATAGTAACTTGCTAAGCCCAAGAAACTCCGAATCTCTGTAGCTGATGTGGGACTAGGCCAATCCTTAACTGCTGAAATCTTCTTGGGATTTACCTGTATACCCTATGCTGATACAACATGACCCATGAATTCAACCGAGCTTAACCAGAACTCACACTTGGAAAGCTTAGCATACAACTGACTGTCTTTCAAAGTCTGGAGGATGACTCGAAGGTGCTGCTCGTGCTCCTCCCGACTGCGGGAGTAAATCAAAATATCATCAATGAAGACAATCACGAACAAATCCAAATAAGGCATGAACACTCGGTTCATCAACTCCATGAAAGAGGATGGGGCATTCGTCAACCCGAATGACATCACCAAGAACTCATAATGCTCGTACCGAGTGCGAAAGGCTGTCTTAGAGACATCAGACGCCCTAATCCTCAACTGATGGTAGCCAAATCTCAAGTCAATCTTTGAAAACACTGTGGCACCCTGAAGCTGATCAAACAAATCATCAATCCTACGCAATGGATACTTGTTCTTGATAGTAACCTTGTTCAATTGCCAGTAATCAATGCGCATCCTCATCGTTCCATCCTTCTTTTTAACAAACAACACTGGCGCACCCCAAGGAGAAACACTAGGACCAATAAAGCCTTTATCTAGCAAATACTGCAATTTTTTCTTCAACTCATTTAGCTCTGGCGGGGCCATACGATATGGCAGAATAGAAATGGGATGAGTGCACAGAGCCACATCAATGCAAAAGTCAATATCCCTGTCGGGTGGCATACCCGACAGGTCTGCAGGAAACACCTCTGGAAACTCACGAACAATAGGCACAGACTCCATAGAAGGAACCTCGACACTAGAATCACGAACATAAGCCAAATAGGCCAAACACCCCTTCTCAACCATGCGCCGAGCTTTCATATATGAAATAACTCTGCTGGAAGAATGACCATGAGTCCCCCTCCACTCCAATCGAGGTACTCCCGGCAAGGCCAAGGTCACAGTCTTGGCATGACAGTCCAGAATAGCATGATAGGGAAACAACCAATCTATCCTCAAAATTACATCGAAATCAACCATATCAAGGAGTAGAAGATCTACTATAGTCTCAAGACCAATAACCACTACACATGAATGGTAGACACGATCTACCACAATAGAATCACCCACCAGTGTAGACACATATACAAGAGTACTCAGGGAATCACGAGGCATAATCAGATAGGGAGCAAAATATGAGGACACGTAGGAAAATGTGGACCCCGGATCAAACAAAACCGAAGCATCCTTGCTGCAAATTGAAACCATACCTGTAATGACTATATCGGAGGCCTCAACCTCAGGCCTGGCGGGAATAGCATAACATCGGGGTTGGGCCCCACCAATATGAACATCCCTGGGTCGACCTACTACTGGATGACCTCAACCTCTAATAGCATGACCTCCACCACTAGTTGTCTGGCCTCCACCTCTGTCACCTCGACCTCCACCCCTAGCTGGCTGAGGGGTGGTGGAGCACCTGGTGCGGGAATCATAGCACGGGAACCCTGGGGCTGAGAACCACTCGAGGCTCGGGGACAAAACCTAGAAATGTGCCCCGGTCCACCACAAGTATAACACGATCTCGGCTGCTGAGACTGCTGGCCCTGAAACTGTCCCTGTCGACCGGAGTAACCACTCTAAAAACTCTGGAGCGGCGGTGCACTGCTGGAGTTGGTGGTGCAATGCGGGATACCTGAAGTGCTGACTGAAAGGGTCTAGGAAGATGACCTCTGCCAAAAGAATCCCTGTCTCCAAATGAAGCACCACTGAATCGGCCAAAATGACGAGGCCTCTTGTCAGACCCCTGACCACTACCCTGCAATAAGACCATCTCGACTCGCCAGGCCACATTGTCCGCCTCATGAAATAAAATATCATTGCCTGTGTCTCTAGCCATCTGTAGTCTAATAGGCTGAGCTAGCCCCTCAATAAACATCCTCACCCTCTCTCGATCGGTGGGGAGTATCATGATGGCATGTCGGGCTAGAGTGATGAACCTAGTCTCATACTGTGTAACTGTCATAGATCCCTGTTGGAGACGCTCAAACTGCCCCCGGAGATCCTCTCTCTGGGTGACTGGAAGAAACTTCTCCAAGAACAAATCGGAGAACTGATCCCAAGACAAAGGCGAAGATCCAGCTGGTTTGGTCAAGCAATAGTCCCTCCACCAAGTCTTGGCGGAACCAGAAAGGCGGAAAGAAGCAAAATCGACCCTGTTGGTCTCCACGATCACCATGTTCCGAAGAACCTCATAGCAACTGTCTAAGTAATCATGGGGATTCTCTGATGGCGCACCGGTAAAAGTAGTAGGGAACATCTTGGTGAATCGTCCCAACCTCCATAAAGCATCGGCGGATATGGTTGTTCCCTCAACAGCCTGAGCCACAATACCTGATTGAACTACCCAGTTGTCTGAGGTGCTGGAGTCTGGAACTGAGAAGCTAACTGCTCTGGTGTGCGGGTGGCGGGAGTCTGGGCTCCTCCCCCAGCCTGAGAGATGGTTGGTACTGTAGGAAGTAGACCTGCCTGCGCCACACTCTCCATAAGGCCCACTAAATGGACCAGAGCATCCTGAAGTACCATGGTGGCAACGAACCCCTCTAGGACTTGAGTTGGTCCAACAGGGACTGTCTGGGCAGGAACCTCATCGGCAAACTCTACATGAGGGTCCTCACTGGGGTTGCTGCTCGTACTCGACCCCTCGTAGAAGCGGCAACTGGAGCCTCGGGCTGTTGGTCAGTAGATGAAGAAGCACGTGTTCTCGCCATCTGCGAGAGAATATAATAGAAATTTAATTAGCATTAAGAAGTCAAATCGCACGACTGAGAAGGATAGATGTGAAGATATTCCTAAACTCTGCAGCCTCTGGGGGATAAGTACAGACGTCTCCGTACCGATCCCTCAGACTCTACCAAGCTTGTCCGTGAATTGTGAGAGCTAAACAACCTAGAGCTCTGATACCAACTTGTCACGACCCAAAATTTCCTCTGTCGGTACCGTGATGGCGCCTAACGTTGAACCCGCTAGGCAAGCCAACGTGGATATTCAAATTTTCATTAATCCTTTATTATTAGACGAATACGGGTGAAAGAAATTTTTTTGCATAAATAAAAGTATGAAAATGAAACAAACTATATGTTTATAACTCAATCCACTGCTTTTACGAAATACCAAAATAACCAAATCCCAGATCTTTAGAGTCACAATATCATGGACTATCTACGAATAATACATAAAATGGTCTGAAAGAAGTGAATACATCTGTTTATGAAATAACTAAAATAGAGACAAAGAAGTGGAAGGGGACGCCAAGGCCTGCGGACACCTGCATGTCTACCTCGGTGCCTCCGACTGGACTGAAGGCAGCCTCCTAGCTCTAATGTCCAAAGGGCCCTGTACCAGGATCTGCACAACAAAAGATGTATAGGTGTAGCATCAGTACAACCGACCCCATGTACTGAGTAAGTGTTGAGCCTAACCTCGGCGAAGTAGTGATGAGGCTAGGACACGACAACTAAGACAACCTGTGCAATTTAATAATAATCGAAAGAAATAACAACAAGAATAACCAGTTAAGCACAAGGGAAAAGGGGAACATGCTGGGGAAAAGAGCTACCAAATAACAGCGATAACGGAGTAAGATGACAGTTCAGATATCAAAATAACAGCAGGAAATAACAAACACAGAGAAAAACAGTGCACAACATCACCCTTCGTGCTTTTACTCTCATCCTCACCAAATAATAAATAAAGGCAAGTGCACGGCATCACCCTTCGTGCTTTTACTCTCATCCTCACCAAATAATAAATAAAGGCAAGTGCACGGCATCACCCTTCGTGTTGTTACTCTCATCCTCATAATAATAAATAAAAATGGCACGGCATCACCCTTCGTGCTTTTAATATCATAACATGGCATGGCATCACCCTTCGTGCTTTTACACTCTCATCCTCACAATAAACAATACACGACATCACCCTTCTTGCTTTACACTCTTCCTCACAGAAATCAATACACGACATCACCCTTCGTGCTTTACACTCTTCCCCACCCAAAAAATATCAATAACAGAAGTTTGGCAAGGAAGAAATCAACAATATGAACCATAACAATAATTCACAACATCCCGGCAAGGGAACAACAGTAGAAATATCACCGTCCCGGCAAGGGACACAACTATAACCAATCTCACTCAAGTACATATCTTTACAAAAATATTTCTCAACCGAAACTCATACTCAACAATATTCATTACAAAAAATTTCCACCAAATAAACAACCACCAAACTGAAATTTTTGATCTATAACACAGTAAATATCAATGAAAATCACATAATTCATAATATCCGACTCACGATCATGCTTGACATCAATGTATAGGTACTCGTCACCTCACCTATACGTTTAACATGATATAAACACATAGAAATTAAGACTCAACACCTATTCCCTCAATTAGGCCAAACACTTACCTCGACTTCCACGACCATAATCAAGCCTCAATCACCGCTTTTCCTTGTGAACTTGACTCCAAATCGATTTTATGTAGACATAATTGACTCAATAACATCAATAAACGCTAAATAATTCAATTACAATGCTTAATTATAGCTTTTTAACATTCTTCCCAAAAAGTCAAAAATCGACCCCAGGCCCGCTTGGTCAAAACCCGATCACCCATTCACCCACAAGCTCGAATATGTAATTAGCTTTGAAATCGGACCCCAAAACGAGGTCCAAATTCCAATTATACAAAAAACCCTAACTCTACCCAAATCTCTAATTTTCTACCCTTAAGAACATGATTTAGGCCTAGAAATCTAGTGGGTGTTGATAAAAATTGAAGAAAACAAGTCTAAGAATACATACCTATGATTTTGTAGTGAAATCCCCTTTCAAAAATCTCCCAATTTGGAGTTTAGAAGAAGAAATTATGAGTTTTTGCTTAAATCCCGTAATGGCTACTGGTTTTAAAATAACTGGGCAAAATTGCCATATGCGTTCGCGACCACGCTGTCTCTTATTGCCCTTCGTGTTCGCACTGACTTGGGTGCGTTCGCACATGGTTAAAAAATCACCCCAGCCCCCTAATACTTTATGCGTTCGCGGGTTATTGGGTGCGTTCGCGTAGAGTAATTTTCCTATGCTCCGCGTTCGCACCCTGTACTATGCGTTCGCATAGTGTTAGCCAACCCCCCTCCCCGCGTTTGTTGTGCGTTTGCAGAGGGTAAAATCCCTAGACACCAGCAACAACAATTACCCACCAGATTTTCAAGTCTAAAAATGCTCTGACGCCTATCCGAAACTCACCCGAGCCCTCGGGGCTCCAAACCAAATATGCACAAAACCTCAAAAACATCCTACAGACTTACTCGTACGATCAAATAGCAAAAATAACCTTTATAAACAATGAATTTATCATAAAAATCAAAGAAATTTCCCATAACTTTCAAAGTATCAAAATTTACAACCGTGGGTCCGAATCACGTCAAACGACTTTCGTTTCTTATCAAATTTTACAGATATGTTATAAATATTATATTTGTTTAATCAAGTCATTGAATGGTTTTGAAGAATGACAAATGTCCTCACAGTTGAACCAGGTCCATCATGGAATACATAGACATTTAGACTGAATGTCACGAGAATAGTTCACACGCAGGAGATAAACGCCATCTTTGAATTAAAGGGTTATGTCCGAAGCGAAAAGATTTCAAATTGATAGGGAGATGGAATTCGTATTCAGGTAGGACAGAATCAAGATATATGAGGATCAAGGAAGTTTAGATCAACTCAAACTCTTCCAAGGAAGAGTTGCATCAGAATTCTACTTCAACGTCTCAACTACTGATCCTATATATTGTCAAAGTGTTCCTACTGAATGGCACGCACAAACATAAAAGTGAAACAAGAATTGAGAGCAAAATTACCAAAGCAATTTTACAAGCAGTTCATGTGAAGAATCCCTGTGCGACTCAAACTACTTGAACCAACTCAAAGAACCAGTTCCATCTGTCATCTTTTAAGTCTAGTTGTTTGTAGTAGGTGGTGATTAAAAAATTCTAACTTTCAGCTTTATCTAGAAGCAATTGTAATAGGTACACAATATTCAAGTTAGAGTTAACTTGAAGTTTGTCGCAATTAGCTAAAGTCTAGTTTCCCACAAGGGGATTAGAGTTAGTCATTAGGTTTACAAAAGAGTTTATTTTGTAATTGTTGTTTGGCTCATTGACATAGTGAAGAGTTTGGGAAAATCCTACTGGGAAGTAGGTCGTGGTTTTTTCACCTTTTGAGCCTGGTGTTTTCCACGTAAAATTGTTGTGTTCTTTTATTTTTGCAATTATTATTCCGCAAACTGTAGAAGTTGGAACACCTAGAAGAACCT